>SNQJ01S0150768.1:10061-22140 GCA_010110895.2 Picea sitchensis
AGCAGTGTACGGATGCATGTCTTTCCTTTAGACCACATGTTGAAATTGCGGGGGGTGCCTCTCTATTAAACCCTGTGCTAGTTAGATTCCTGTAATTTGTTATAGACAATTGATATGCCTTTCTTTCAACGGTCAGATATGCGCCTCATGCTAGTCTCATCCCCTTTAAAATTTTTGTTATGGGTCATTGATCTAAATGATCAATGGTTAAAACCACCGTGCAGATGTCCAACCTAGTATTATGTGTTGAAAACTTTTCCGATGTGCATTCAATCTGGATCGTTGAACCTAAAGTTGATAAAAAAATCATCATGATTCCTTCCTTCTGTATAGTTCTTTTTCAATCTGCGACCAGTATTTAATTTGGCTTTGATCCAACGGTCGATAATGGTCGACCTTCCTCCAGTCATATTGGCATGATCTATATCATTGTTCTCCACGTGTCATCTCTATGTGGACTCCCTTACATCACCCTGAAGTATCTCGACATTTAATAAATGTTTCATAATTTAGAACCTTCGATGAGTTACTTCTTGTTTCTGTAGTCTCGATCTAGTTCAAATTCACAACAAGGATATGCACATGATCTCCTATAAGTAACACACTTTGTTGTTTTCCCGATTAACACATAGACTTTGTTTGGTCAATTGTCTCCATTCCCATTCGACAATATGATTCACTTTCATCTTTAAGGTATTAAATAGTTCTTCCCATAATGTAAACAACTTCCATTTCATTAGTTATCTAAACAGTTGAATTTACCATCTTCATGTAGTTCCTAGACCACCAAGTGACTTTATGAGTGTGCTCAACGAAGATCTTCTCAATCGAATATGCATCTTGACATCAATGACAATACATTCACACAATGGAAATATTCTCAACAATATCCTCTTACAAGGTTGACATCAATGACACAAATTGTCCAACAATCCCCACCTTGTCATTGATGGAAATCACTAAGTAAAACATCTCTTACTCCCCTTGTGGTTATTTCTTCCCTATGGGTATGCTGGTAATGTGACTTAGTCATGGGTTATTGTTCATTATCTTTCTTCATTTTCTCCCCCATGTGTCGCTCCATTGCACAATTATGTTGATTGATGTTTTACTGCATTCTCTCCCCCTTTGACATTAATGATGAGGAACCCCTTAGTCTTTTCCACCTTTCTGCAACTCCCCCTGTCAATAACTCTCCTCCTGGGGATTATAAATTTTCTCTTTTTTTTTTCAAAGGGTGTTGAAATTTTGGTATGCTCGTTTAACCATAGACAATGTCACATCATTGTCACCCAACCATAGGCATTCAAATATACCACTCCCGAGCACACTAAACTTTACTTAGAATGATTTTGGCAAGCCTACTCCAGAACCAACAGATAAACCCTAGTTTCTAACTGCAACAACAACTCAATACAAGTAGAGCGCTCCTTCTCCAATGGTAGCACACAAGAGAGAGAGTCTCCATATCCACAGAACAAGTACCATACACAATTGTAGCAGTTGCAACTGCATTACTCTCTCTCTCTCTCTCTCTAACTTGCACCATACTTAGTAAGAATATCACCAAGAAAATCACCAATATAGAGACCAAGACCAAGAGATGACCATGCACCCTTGTTTCTCCTTGTAATTGCAGTTGCAGATACAACTGCAGCTCTCCACAAGACTTGTGCACTAACTAGGTGTACAAATGAGCTAAAACGTCCTCTATTTATATGAATTTTTCCAGTGACTTTTCTGGCTGGGCCGACCTGACTTTCTGGTAATTATATTTTTTGTTTATATTTTTCCTGTGGAGATGACTTGTACTTCTAGAAGATAATATTCTAATATTATTTATTCGGCTAGGCCAACTTGTTTTCTAGGGTTTCCACACATCTATTTAATGGTTCACTTGCTTCCATAATATTCTATTCTAAGTCATAGGCTACACGTGGAGGTTAATACCTCCCATAGCTACCAAAACATCAACACTCCCTCTTAGCCATGGAGGTATTAACTAATATTTTCTTCATGTAGTGGTCTCAAACACATCCATCCATCTCATATGGCATGGGAAAGACTCACATGGTATTTTAGACCAGTCTACAGGTAGCATCACCATAGCCACATAGGTTATCAAATGATCAAACAGATCAAGTATCACCATCATAGCCACACATTAGCCATATAGCTAGAAAACACCTCCAACACTACTCATTGGCCCTCTAGCTAGAAACCTTCGATGTACTGATCGACACTATAACTGGGAATCATTTCCAGCACTACAGGTCTACATCTAGTTCATACAGAACTATTAACTCATCAATTCACATAGAATCTGACTCAAAATTTTAACACTCCCTCTTAATGAGGAAGGTATTCCTCTTGGCACGATCATCATCACTACTTCTGCGCTTCTGCACACCTCAACCATTCTCTTTTTGAATTTCATGAATCCATACATCATAAGAAGTTTTTCACTTTCACTGGAGTAGTGTACCAACCTTTGTTGGAGTATCATACCAACCTGCATTGGGGTAATATACGAGCCTGTGTTGGAGTAGTATACCAACCTACACTGGGGTAGCATACCAGCTTGTGTTGGAGTACCAATCTACACTAGGGTAGCATACCAACCTGCATTGGAGTACTAATCTACGTTGGGGTAGCATACCAGCCTATGTTGGAATACCAACCTGTACTGGGGTAGCATACCAGCCTGCCTTGGAGTACCAACCTGCACTGGGGTAGCATACCAACCTACACTGGGGTAGCATATCGACCTGTGTTGGAGTACCAACCTGCACTGGGGTAACATACCAGCCTACATTGGAGTACCAACCTGTGTTGGGGTAGCATACCAACCTACGTTGGAGTATCAACCTGCACTTGGGTAACATACTAGCCTGCATTGGAGTACCAACCTACAATGGGGTAGCACACCAGCCTGCATTGGAGTACCAACCTATGCTGGAGTATCTCCCACTACTGGGGATCTCATCACTTCCCTCTACTGGGGAACACATCACTTCTCACTACTGGAAAAAAAAACATTTGGACCACTACAAGATTGTCCCTGATAGGGGATTGGTCAACATATATGTTACTTGTTCATCGGTAGAAATATATTAGAGAAAGTGTCTCATCATAGTCTTCTCCCTCTTGTTGGGAGAATCCTCTGGACACAAATCAAGCTTTGTACATATCTAGGCTATTTATCTGCAACATGCTTGATCTTGTAGATCAACTTGGAAGTCACCACTTACTTCCCTTCTGGTCTCGAAACCAAGGAAAATATATGTATCCTATTCCTTCTGACTATCTTCCTCCTCGATCACTGTAGAAAATTCTACGAAAGCAAGGGAATCTTCACATAAGATCTCATATCTCCTCGAAGCCTCTAAAGCTTTGATCTAGCCTTCTCATCCCATGGCATCTGTCTGTCAGTTCCACAAGACGTCTCTCTCTTCGATCTAAATATGAAAGTATTTGAGTCTCCATTCTCCCTCTGAATATTGACTCTGTATGAGTCTATATAATCTTTGGATCCATCTTATCCTCATGATATGGCTCATCAATACTGCATCCTACAAAGTTTCATGGGACCACGCTAGTCTCTTCTTGGTTACTGCAACGATTCTCGGTAGGCCCTTATGTCTCTACTAACTCTTCCTATTGATCTGAAGAGTGATCAACTACACTAGAGGGATTTTTCCAGTCATCTTTGGAGCCTTCTTCTCTTAACAATCAATATCCATATGAGATACTATGTATCTCACAAAAGTACCCTTCTTCTTCTTCTTCTTTTCTGGTACATGGATGTATATTATCATGTATACAACTTCTTATCTAGATAGTCTTCTCCATGTCTCAAGCTAGAGACCATTTAATATGTTGTCTCCTACAACCGTCACTGTAGCTTCCCTCAGAGTTATCACCTGTGACATGCCCGAAAAAAGGACAACAAAGGGAAAAATAGTAGACAAGAATAATACTCTTATAATAATAAAACAAGAACAAGAACAATAATCACAGTAGATCCTTCTCAGAGCTATTGCTTATGACCTTCCTGGAACAAGAACCAAAATAAAAATACAATAATAAGAAATAGGAACAACACTCTTCTGGTTTTGTGATCAATCATTCCTCCATGGTAACCTTTGCGGAACAAGAAAACAATAAAAAAAAGTATAATATCATTTTCATAAGAACATATCTATGTCAACAAGAATAAAAAAGAAATCTCATGGTAATAATCATATTATTACCAAGGTGACCTTCCTGAAAGAAAAACAAGAAGTATATCCTAGAGGATATGTTAGTTCATATTGCGACCAAGTAAAATAAGCATTCATATTAATAGTAGTCACATTCTTCCAAGTATTCATTGTATCTAGCAGTAATAGAACCTTTTAAGGATTGTTGTCACAACTAGTAATGTAGAAATTATCAAAATTGATATGTGAAAATTTGAAACTTATTAATTTAATCAATCAAACCTGGAACATGGAGTCTTATATTCAAGAATGAGTGTCGTTGATTTTCTTCTGACTCTCCTTCACTCAAGATGACAAGTATTCTCTTGAACATGTCCCCTGTACTTAAGACAATATTCTTTCTTGACATAAATATGAGTTAGAGAATATAATGCAAATAAACTCTAAAATCTCAACCTTAATCAATCTAATAATTTGAATAGAATTATCTTATAACTTTAACTTTGAACAAAGGTTACTATAACTTCAATAGATAAAAATGAAACTAGATGTTCATAAGATTATAATAATTCCATAACAACTAGAGGCATATGAAAACAATCAAACATGGAGTGCATTGTTCCTCTAAATGTGTTGGGTCTGAGATCCCTCTGAATCTACGATTGTAAGAGATCCCTTCTCCTGCAATCACACTTAAAATAGTGATACGATATATATATATATATATATGTAAGTACCTACCTCCATAAGTAGTGACAGGAAGCAGTAGATGATGGCACTATCTGGCAACAACGGAAAGCAATGACAAACCCTAAAACTTCAAAGTGCTACAATTTGAAATCTAAAGGTAACTGGAGATGTGCTAGGGTAAGGCACACTAGAACAACCAAATATTAAGCCCAACGTTTCACATAAACTTTATTGCAACCGGTAATGCAACTTGTGTTGGCACTGCAACTGGTGTTGCAACTAGTACTACAAGTGGTGGTGCAATTGGAACTACAACTAGTGTTGTAACTAACACTGCAACTGGTGCTACAACTGGAATGAAGGAACTGACACTACAAACCTAGGGTTTTTATGAGGAAACCCTAATTTATCAACTTCAGAAATTTTCAAATCTGATACGAGGAAGAGATGTGCCCTACTTAGGTGACCTTCTTAGTGAGTTCAATAAGTGCTCAATGAGCTTGGAAATGGGGGAAACCAAGGATCTTCCTTCCAGCGGTTAGACTGTTACGAAGGAAACCAACTTTGAAACCATGTTGAAATTTTGGTATGCACGTTTAACAATAGATAATGCCATATCATTGTCACCCAACCATAGACATTCAAATATGCCACCCCCAAGCACACTAGCCTTTACTTAGAATAATTTTGTCAAGCCTACTCCAAAACCAATAGATAAAACCTAGTTGCTAACTGTAGCAACAACTCAAGACAAATAAATCACTCCTTCTCCAAGGGTAGCACACAAGAGAGAGAGTCTCCATATCCACAGAACAAGTACCACACACAACTACAGAAGCTAAAACTACACTACTCTCTCTCTCTCTCTCAAACTTGCGCCATACTTAGAAAAAATATCTCCAAGAATATTACCAAGAAAATCACCAAGAGAGAGACCAATACCAATAGATGACCATGCGCCCTTATTCCTCCTTCCAGTGGCAGTTGTAGTTGCAACTGTAGCTCTCCACGAGACTTTCACACTAATTAGGTGTACAAATGAGGTAAAATGTCCTCTATTTATATTAATCTATCCAGTGACTTTTCTGGTTGGGATGACCTGACTTTCTGGTAATTATATTTTATGTTTATCTTTTTCCTATGGAGCCGACTTGTATTTCCAGAAGATAATATTCTAATATTATTTATTCTACTAGGCTGAATTGTCTTCTAGAGTTTCCACACATATGTTTAATGGTTCACTTGCTTCTGAAATATTCTATTCTAAGTCATAGGTTACATGTGGAGGTTAATTCCTCTCGCAGCTACCAAAACATCAACAAGGGGCTACTTCAAAACTCTTTCCAGTAAAACTTTGTACATAGTCACTATTTTTATCTACTTACCATTGATCTAGGTAGGCCCTTCTTATGCTTTTACTATTGTTGATCCAAACATTCAAGGCCTAACCAGATTTTTCCTGTCTCCATGCATACTCCCCTTGTCAAATATGTTGTTTTCTTTGTAGTTGGTGTAAAGTGGGTGTTGCAAAAAACCCTTTTGGCAGGCTTCTGGATACTCTCTGTTTTATTGAATTTTCCTTGGGTTTTACTAACTCCCCATAGGATAGTTCTTCTTAGTCTTGATATTTAGATTTTTTTTTTCTGCATCATGCAATCATATGCACTCTCCACCTGAACTTTTGGTTTTGTTGAGATCCCAACAAATTTTGGATGAACTCTTTACTGAGAATTGGAAATGACTCCCATCTTCCATTGGAGATACTCAAATGTATCTCTAGGTAGGGGTTTGGTAAAAATATCTACAATTTGTTCCTTGGTAGAAACATGCTCCAACTTGACAGTGTTATCATTCACATGTTCCCTCAAAAAATTATATTTTATTGGGATATGTTTTGTCTTTGAGTGCATCATTGGGTTCTTGGAGATACTTATGGCACTAGTGTTGTCACATAGTATAGAAATTGGCTTCTTATACTCTACCTTAATGTATTGAAAGGATTGCTTCATCCAAAGGATTTGTGTACAACAAGGTGTTGTTGCAATGTACTTTGCTTATACTATGGATAAGGAAATTGAGGATTGTTTTTTTCTTAGCCAAGATATTAAACAACTCCCCAAGAAGAATGCTCCACCACTTGTGATTTTCCTATCATCAACACTTCCTGCACAATGTGCATTAATGTATGGTGTTAGATTAAAATTCTCTCCTTTTGGATACCAAAGTCCAAAATCCATTGTTCCCTTCAAGTATCTGATAATTCTTTTGACTTCCATCACATGTGATTATTTTGGTGCAGATTGAAATCTTGCAACCAATCCAACATCTTGCATAACATCAAGCCTTGATGAAGTTACATATAAAATGATACCAATCATTTATGTATACTTGGTGTGATATTCCGCTTTTGATTCATCATCCTTACTCAGTTTGCAGCCTGTTATCATGGGAGTACTGACATACTTGCAATATTCCATCTTGAACTTATTTAACATCTCCTTAATGTATTTTGTCTGAGAAATTAATATGAATTTATTTGACTGAGAGATTTGCAAACCTAGAAAGAAGGACAACTCACCCAACATGGACATATCAAATTATTTTCACATGTTGTTTGAGAACCTTTGACTCAATTCATCAGAGTCACTTCCAAAGATGATATCATCTACATATACCACAATGATAATCATATTTCCATTTTCTTATTTGATATAAATATTTCTTTATGTAGTTCATCTCTTGAATCTTTGTTGTTGTAGGTACTTATCAAGCCTTGAGTACCAAGATCTAGGTGCTTGCTTAAGACCATATAGGGATTTATTCAGTTTGCACACATAATCTTGATTTTATGACAAATGAAATCCCTCAAATTGTTCAATGAATACTTCCTCTTCCAAATTTCCATTTAGAAATGCATATTTAGCATCCATTTGATATACTTTGATACTCTTGTAGCTTGTAAATGCCAGGAAGATTCTAATGGCTTCTAGTCTGGCTACTGGAGAAAAAGTTTCATCAAAATCTACCCCTTCAACTTGAGCATATCATTTACATATAAGACTTTCCTTATTTCTCACTACTTGTCCATCCGCATTCAATTTGTTCCTAAAAACCCACTTGGCTCCATTTACATTCTTGTCTTTTGGTCTATGAACTAGCTCCCAAGTTTCATTTTTCTCAATTTGATGTAATTCTTCATTCATAGCATTAACCCAATTTTTGTCTTTCCTAGCTTCCTCAAAGTTCTTATGTTCTATTTTAGATAGTAAAGAGAGATTTGCATGTTCTGATGATCTTATCAATTATCTTCTTGTTTGGACACCTTTGTTGTTCTCTCCAAGAATCAGTTCTTCAAGGTGGTTATTTTGAACATATATTAAGGGGGTCTTTCTTTCTTGTCTAGGAGTTTCCTCTTCTTATTCTTCTTCTTCTGCATTATATTCCTCATAGTCTTTCTCTTCTTATTCTTCCTCTGCATTATCTTCCTCATTGTATTTCTCTTCATCACTATAGCTTTTTATTGATGGATGGTCATTTGTTTGCATCTTGATCCTTCCAGGATTTTCATCATCCACTCTTACATTTGCACTTTCAACAATTTTGTTTAATCTCAGATTTAAACATCTGTAAGCTTTTCATTGAGAGGAGTATCCAAGGAAAATACCTTCATCACATCTGGAGTCAAACTTTCCAAGGTTGTCATTATCTCTTTTTATGTAGAATTTGCTTACAAAAACCTTAAGTTGTTTGACATTTTTTGGCCTACCTTTCCATAATTCATATGGATTTTTGTCACTATTAGCTCGTATCTATGCTCTATTCAAAATATAGATTTTTTTTTAGACTGCATCCTTCAAAAATATATTTGACAATTTAGCTTGATTTAGCATAGTTCTGGCCATTTCTTGTACAATCTTGTTTTTCCTACAACCACTCCATTTTGTTGAGGATTTCTTGCAGCTAATAAGTGTCTTCTTATTCCATTATATTCACAGAATTCATTAAACACATCTGAGGTGAATTCTCCTCCATTATCTAACCTTAGCATTTGATCTTCAAGTCTTTTTTATTTTCAACTAATGCTTTGAATGCTTTAAACTTCCCAAAGGATTCTGATTTATGCTTGAGAAAGGCTACCCAAGTCATTCTTGTGAATTCATCAATGAAAAATCTGAAGTAACAATTACCTTGCAAACTTTGTGATTTGGCTGGCCCACAAAGATCAGTTTGGATGAGTTCCACTGGTCTTTATGTTGAATATCCCTTGGTTCTTAATCTCACTCTTGTTTGTTTCCCATGCTGACAATGTTTACAAATTAGGTTTGAGGTCCTTATGATTTTTTGCATGCCTCTTACTTCCTGGTGACATTTAAGCTTTGAAAACGTAGTGCCAATTACATTCTTGTCTTTTGGTCTATGAAGAAGAAGAAGAAGAGGAAACTCCTAGACAAGAAAGAAAGACCCCCTTAATATATGTTCAAAAGAACCACCTTGAAGAATTGATTCTTGGAGAGAACAACAAAGGTGTCCAAACAAGAAGACAATCGATAATATCACCAGAACATGAAAATCTGTCTTTACTATCTAAAATAGAACACAAGAACTTTGAGGAAGCTAGGAAAGATAAAAACTAGGTTAATGCTATGAATGAAGAATTACATCAAATTGAGAAAAATGAAACTTGGGAGCTAGTTCATAGACCAAAAGACAAGAATGTAATTGGCACTAAGTTTTCAAAGCTTAAATTTCCCATTCTCTTATGCCATAACTAGCTTTCATCTGTATGTCCCACACAACATACTTCTCACCAATTTTATTTAGAATATATACATTGTTTGGGGTTCTAATTGTTGTTGCTACCAATCTTCCAATGTATTTTTTTTATTTTTTTTTATTCTGCATTCCTGGGAGTTGAACAGGAGTGTGTGTCCCTAGTCACATAGTTGGCTGACACTTAGAAGATCATGCTTTAAATATTCAACTAGCATAATGTTTTTTTTTGTGGCCTTCTGACTTCCAAGGCCAACTTTAACTTTCCCAATTATCTTGTCAGATTTATTATCTCCAAATGAAACACTTCCTCCCTTTTCTCTCTTTAGCATAAGAATTTTTTTTTATCACCATTCATATGCCTTGAGCATCCATTGTGTATGTACCAATAGCTTTCTTTGTTTTGAGCATGCATCGCTAAATCACATTCTTCCTAAGAATTATTCTCTTGTTTCTTCCTCCATACTTTGATGGTATTGTTGAAAGAAGTTTGTTGGTCAGTAGGGGCTTTTATCCAACTTTTGCAATCTTGAGATTTGTGGCCAAAATTATGGCATTTATAACATTCAATATCGTAGTTAAACAATGGAGCAAATGAATTCATGTTTTTGTTGTCAACAGGATTTTTTACTTTGTTATTCACATAATTATTTCTTCGATAATTGTACATGCCTCCATTTCTTCTTTGGTTATTTATTGGATATTCTCTAAAGTCTATTGCCTTATGTCCAATTTTGTTACATGAAAAATAGTTATCAAGAAAGAGATATTCATACATGTTCATAGTAGGTATTCTTGGTGTCATCACCTTTATGGATTCATTCTTCCCGTGAATGATAGATGGATTATGTTTATTAGAGTTTTCTTCATTGGTGTTATCATTTCATTTAGTGTGACTGTTCAGTTCCATAACATATATCTTGGGTTCTTCCTTGGTTTTCTGTAATGTGGGGTTTGGATTGTAACTGAGTCCAATTTTGTCGAATGGTGATATTTGATTATTGAGCATATTGTCTAACATCATGGAACTTTGTACAAATTTTTATTGTTGTTTAGCTCAGATATAAGTACATCGATTTCCTTCATTAGGGAAACATTTTCTTTTTCAATTTTCTCACAATCTTATTGTTTTTTTATGTAGTTGAATCATTATTTCCTCTTTATTTTTGTTATATTCTTCTAGTTGAGAAGAAATCAAAATTATGTGACAATTTTTATTTTAACTCACTATTATTTATTCTAAGCCTTTCTATTTCATCAAGGGCATGAAGTAATTCTCCTTCAAGATCAACTTCCACATCATCATTTTCTCCATTCTCTGGAATGTTGTTATTGTCTTCATATTCATTGGACTTTGTCTCTTGGACCATGAAGAGAACATCATTTTAAACTTCTTCATCACTTTCAAAAGATGAGTAGTATTCTTCTTTGGAATAAAGGTTATTCTTTTTCTTGTGGAATTATTTGTTCCTTTGACCATTACCCTTCCTTCTTTCATTAGGGTTAAATTTAGCTTGATCTTTGTTATCCATGTTCTTATTATGAGGACATTTGGAAGCAAATTGTCCTACTCCACCACAATTAAAACATTTGAAACGAATCATACCTTTATATTTTCTAGTTCCTCTCTGTAGCCTTCTTACAAAGTTGGCTTCTTCTATACCATAATCATCATTTGAGCTATCACTTTATTTTTCTTTTCTTGTGTTAGTCTTATTTGATGCTTTGAATGTTGCTTCATTTTTAGTTACTTCTTCTTTTCATTTGTTGGATTACTGAGAGGGGGGGTGAAACAATAATAATGTAATTATAATCTTTTTTCTTCAAATGTTATATCAATGTAGAATTATTATCCAATAATGAGCAGTAATAAATAAACAATCACACACATACACAATACACCAGCGTTTTACGTGGAAACCCAAATCGGGATAAAACCACATAATGTTTTTTCTTATATGTCTTGAAGAATTACATTCATTGGAAGCACCAACTTCCTTTGTTTTCCAGCTGCAGCTGGAAGGAGGCTCCAACCCCCTAGTTTCTTAGGCTACAACCTGAGGGAAGCTCCAAATCCCCAATTCTCTGGCTACAACCAAAAGGAGGCTACAACCCCCAATGTTCTCCGGCTACAACCGGAAGGTGGCTACAACCACCTGTCCTTGCCCCATCCTGCCACCCTGAACTAGAAGTATAATGATGGAACCACTGTCACACTATCACTGTGAGATATACCACTGTAAACATGTACCAATAAATCTGAACCATGCATCAACCATGCATCAACCTATACCTCAACTTGTAATCAACCTGTACCATACACAAGTGCATCAACCATGCACCAACCTGTAATCAACATGTACCATAAACAAGTGCATCCAACCCTGTACCAAGTATGTACCAATCATGTGTCAACT
>SNQJ01S0150769.1:5179-20257 GCA_010110895.2 Picea sitchensis
GTGACCATGATAAGCACTTTCTGTCTTAGAGTTAAGAGTCTAGCTCTTTGAGGAGATCTACCTGTCCGCAGGGAGATTTTCCTTCAACAAATGGTGGGGGAAAATTTGGGAAAGAAATGTCTCTATATTTTTGTTAGTGGAAGTAATATTCCCTCTTGAGAATGACACCCCCTTTATCATTATATCCAGGTTGGGAAATCCATTTGTCTCTCATCTGGCCTTTTTCAAGTTCCTATCTTGGGTCATCTTTGAGTCAATGGTGCCAAGACCATTTTCGTGTCATTCATATGTTCAAGAGAATTCCAACCTTTCTCAAGCCTTATATCAAGTCGGCCATCTGTAGTTATCAATTATTACCATGTCGGCCTTCCCTGTGTCAATTTCAAATCATCTTCACACTTTTATCTTCCCTAAATCTGTTACTTATTTCACATCATTGGTAGGGGATACATCAAGGCCCTCCTGTGACGAGTCTTTTCATGTCGAATTCAACTCATCATTCGGGAACAAGACTTAGAAATTGTTTAGTACCTTAGAGCATGCATGCCTCAATGGCATGTTTCTTCACTTTCGACAGTGGATTCACATCATTGGTCCCTGATCAAGAGATTCCATCGAGTGTTTGAATTCAAATCATTTATTCACATTTGATGGATTGTACTGAGGTACCTTGAGAGTCATTGACATCAGTGGTGATTTCCCTCGCACTTGTTAACAATTTTCATCAATGGTCGGTAATCAAGTGGTTTCTACCATGTTCGCCTTCAACACCTGTAATCGCATGGCTAGATTCATACTTATGGATGATGGGATTGAAGAAACTGGATCTCACCATTTTGGTCTAGGTTGCGATGAAGAATTTATGATTTGTATTGACACATAGATCCACTTTTTATGTCTGATGGCTATGTCCGATTTTGAGTTTTTTAGAACATAGATCCACAGTGTATTCCTGGTGGCTATGTAGAATCTTGATGACATGGATCCACAGTGTATGATTCGTGGCCATGATTGACATTTATGATTTAACTCATTTGTAATCTAAGCATGGGAATGTCTACCTCATAAATGGTATAATATTGCACAGATGCTTGGTTGTTTGCAGGTTCCTGATTGGTGTGCTCCTTGTTCCCAAAACACACATGCATTTTACATAGTATTTCGACCGTCATGAGTTCTAGCCTCATACTTTGGGGGGAATTTTGTTGCACATTATTTTGGTCACCTTGGTGATGTTTCTACAAGCATGTGTTCAGGCTCCCAAAAGGATCTTTCTCATGAGAAAATTTATTGATTTCCTCCTCTACAAAACTTGTATTTAGAAGGATGTTGCAAGCTAGACATAAGACACAGTGCAGAAACGCTTGATTTCCACAGGTTGTCCTAAAATTGGTTTGCGGAGTTTGCGCAGGCTACTCTATAGACAAGGTGCAATGACGTTTAAAGACTAAGGAAAGGATGAAGTTCATGAAGGTTCTAGAAGGGAATCTTCTATAATATGAGGTGGCATCCGTATGGTTGGGATTGTTGGCCCTTGACCAATTTTTGAGGAACACTTGGTCATATTTGACCTTTTTTGGGACTTCGACAGCCTATCGAAGATGAAGCGCAAAGAGAAGCAGAGATTGTGGAAGCTAGACCCCCTTTTCGGGTCTATTTTGGGTTTTTGGGAATATGTAATGGGAAAGAGATGTCGGCCCATGGGTTTACCCATGATTAGGCCCACTTTTGTAATGTATAAATAGATATCTAGGTGATGTATGTAAAAAGGGGAGAATATTAGCTAAGGGATTAGTGCTAGAATTGATCTATGTGATTGACTTGTAGAGTTGACTGCAAGTGTTGTAAGTGTTGAGTGCACAAGTTGTAAGGAGGCTCTGTGCTAGATCTACGTGAGGAAGGAGGATTTGGCGAGGTGCGCGCAGATCTCCTGTCCTATGTAGAGTAGGATTTTGATAGCTCTGTGTTGTAATCGGATTGACTGAAGATAATAAAGAAGAAGAGTTGGTGGACGTAGCCCCAGGGTGGGGGTGAACCATGTAAATATGTGTGTTATGCTTTGTTCTTTGACTTGATGTGTTTACCTTTGATTTGGCTAGGTTCTTTGATATCTTTAGACTGATATACTTATGATTTATGCTTCATTAGATGTGTATGGATAGTAGATATGATATATATGAATATGCTTAGTGTTGATTTACTATATCTGATCTATTTTACTGTTGCTAAGTGCTAAATTACCTTAGATATAAGTGGATGCTACAAAGCTCTGTGTTATTTGTGAAGTATAATAAGGGTAGGATATTGATGAATGATCGATGCTAAGTGCTCCATAAGAGATATAATCACAGATCTATGTCCCAGCTAAGGTTGCAGACACCTGAGTCTTGCAACCACCCCTTCCTCTACCTCGGGTGAGACTTCATATGCTTTGCAGGTGTTGCCGAAAGGGTCGGTAGTTAGGTTTTTGTTGGTGTGTTGTTGTAGCATTGAACCCTGGGTCTTCCCCTATGCCAAAAAATGGTTCCATTGTCGAGGCTGAAATTGTAATTGCTGGGAACTAAGGGAGAAGAAGCTTTGTGCAAAGATTCATCTTGAAATTGTGGAATCTCTCTCCGTGGATATGTGCCCTAGTGCACAATATTTTACTTGATCTGAAAAGCTCTGCGCTGAAAAGAGAAGGCTAGATCTGAAGAAAAGAAGTGAGATCTGAACACTTTGTGCTCTAAGAAAAGTAAAAGTGGAAGTTTCTGAAGAAAAGAGGTAAGATCTATAAGCTCAGTTCTCTAATAAAGGTAAGAATATTTAAACGTTTTTAGATCTAAAAGCTTTGTGCTCTGTAGAAGTAAGATAAGTGAAAAGTTTTGTTTCTAGAGCATGGATCTAGGTATGTTTGATAGAATCTGCCCTAGCTTGAAAACTAGGGCATTAATAGATGAAATAAAGTTTGACATGAATAGATCTGATAGATATGTTATACCTATGCATAGAAAGAATGTTTGGACTAACAAATGGATGTAGGATCCTAGAAAAAAAAAATTGCAAGCTAGCTACCATGATCATGGTTCGTAGTACAGAAGATGTTGGGGATCATTTAAGAGAAAGAGAGGATTAACCCTATGTTACAGTTGTATAAGACCGAGACATCTTGCTAAGGAATTCCCTAGTGGGAGATCTAGTTGTCTCTGTTGCAAAGCTTTGGACCACGAAGTATTGGATTTCCCTAGAATGATTGCTAAGATTGAAGGCATGAATTTGAATGAAGAAAACCCTAAGGAAGATCCAGAAATAGAAGAACCCCAGAGAGAATCATAAAAGATATTACTATAGATAAAAGACACCTTGAATGACCACCAACATGTTAGATTATCAGAGGTCTTTAACAAAAAAGAATGCATCAAGGTAAGAATAGGAGACTTCAACATTGACTGTGTTATGGATGAGGAAACACAGGTGAATGTTATGACAGAGAGAACTTGGGAAGCTATAGGAAGGCCTGTTATGATCCCTTCACTAAGAAGAATAGGGTTATTCAGAGGGAAACTGGTGAACATATGTGGAAGTCTCACTTAGATATCTATGAATGTCAATGGAACTTCAACAGAGGAAGATTTTGAGATTATCAAATTTATTGAGGACAACACCCCATTTACTATGTTACTTGGACAACCTTGGATTGAAAGAGATCAATATTGGAAGAAGGAAGAAGAAAATATTTTAGAACAATAGAGATAAGAGTTAAAATATTTCATGACCAAAAGGATCATGCAGTTGATTGAGAAACAAGAGAACAAATCAAAGCTATTTGACACTAGAAGACCAGATGTCAAAGATACAAAATCATTAGGGGACTCACAAAATATTTGAGTATCTGTATCAGATATAGATGAAGTAGTACCCCTGAGTCTTGGGAGATAACCTCAGTAGTGCAAAGTGACTATGCCCAAGGAAAATAAGAATCAGAATGGGAAAAGAACTATCGAGATGAAGCTCAAGGAGAAGAAGGCTAGAAAGTTAAGTAAAAAGAGAGATACGATCGACAGGCTACATAGGGTTCCAGAGGAAACCTCTCATAAAGAAACTTTGCAAAATTGGAGCATCGTCGAGATATTAGAAAAACGACATAGGTCACTTCGCCATGGCGAAGCAATATAGCCATTGGATGCCAATGTATCCATTCGATTGCTACTCTGAATAGATAAGAAAGAATTGATGTCTCATCACTAGACCATTAGACCCTGCCATAACATACAGAACAAGAGTTAATGAAGCCCTGTATCTGTTACAGAGTTACCTACTTATTAAATCATGCCATGCACAGAAGACACTTTTGCTAATTGTGAATTTGACTTTGCAGACTACATGAATTGTGAACAATGATTACTCCACTCTTACTCTCTACCCTATTACAGTACCTATGTTACTTTGAGAACCTAAGATATTGATCCTGAGCATATATGTACGATGAATTTAGCACAGTTGAATAATCTGAGAGAGGTACTCACTAGCCTCTTAGCTGAAAGAGTCATGTCAGAGAGAGGATTGTCTACAGTTTTGCAGGCATCATTGACGAGAGGAGTGCAAGCCTCCCCATCGACTGCTCAAGCAGGAACATCCTGAGCCAGTGGAGAAAGAAGAACCAAACATAAAGACGATATGGCCAACGTGAAGTTGGTTCCATCCATCCTACCTGCTTACATACCACTTATGCATGGTGTGATCAACAGAGACAATGTGCCTAGAGACTTTGAGTACACTCTAGTCATTGCGTACCTACCGAAAGGGGTACGCGTAGTCCGCATAGATCACAACAAGATCGCAACATTAAATTTTAGTGACTTCAACCTTGGGGATCGTAAATTTTACAGCATGTTTGCCCCGTACAAGCACCTAACCAAAACTAAGGGAAATAATTCAAAGATCATCCCTCAACAATGGACAATGAACCTCACATAGTCCACTATACTCAACGTTATTAAGATACCGCACTTCGACAGACACTAGGAGGTGAATTCTTATGTGAAGTTGTTGCTGGTGAGTTACCATGGAGGATACTTATGGTTAAAACATCGCATAATAGTTGATCCAGCGTTGATCAATCAGATCACCGAGCTTAACATGCAGGGCCCTGATCCCCATGATTACTATCCTAGAAAGACCGCAGATCATGCTCTTGCTAAGAATATCAAAGAAGCTTATGGTGATGTTGATAAAGGTGCACGAGGCTACAAGGTATCTTCTATTGAAAGTGGCGCATTCCACCTCACCTGTCAAATAATCGCAGGGAAGTTGGTACGCAAGAATTGACCCATGCAAGTATCTGTCTTTGTAGTCAACCTCGCAGAGAAGTGCGTAGAGGAACTACAGATGAAATGGGTGAAGTAACTGGTGAATCAAATAGAAATTGACTGTAGAGAATCCTAGGATCAGGGGCATGAATTCCATTTTAGCTGGCTCTTGATACTTATAACTTTCATTGCATGGGAGCTACTGGAAGGTGCAACCTTCCCAGAGATTGACCCCTTTGAACCAATGGCTATGAATTTCAGTACACTACGGTACTCAAATGATATGAACAAGCAGTGGAAATCCAATGTCGTCTTCCATACCTACTACACCCAGTTGATGCTCGCCATCTAGTCCAAGCCTCGAATGACCTTGAATACTTTACACAGGTTTCAACCTTTGATGAATTTCAGTGTGGACCTCCATTTCATATATATTATAGCACACACTGATGAGAACAAAGAACAACTTCAGTCTTATTATAAGATGACAGAAGAAGAACTGGAGGATATCACCAAGGAATGGTCGGTGGACCTCCTTATTTCAGCAAACCTCGCAAAAATGTATGACATCGACAGCCCAAAAGTTGTGAAGGATACACCTGGGCCCAATAAGACAAAGAAAACAAAGAAGATGAAGAAGTCTGAGGAAGTCCATGATATAGACAGCCTATCTGTGAGGATGACTTCCATTACACCAGATCAAGGAGGTGATGACGAAGACTTAGAAGAAGTCGAACAAAGACCAGAAGATGAAGTAGAAATCATAAAGAAGAGGAAGGGTTCACCTCCAGAACCTTCCTCCCAGGAGAAATCAAAAGCACCCGTAACTAAGTTGCAGACCACACTCACTCCAAATGACTTTAGTTTCCTCATCACAACTATGAATGAATCCATAGAAGAGATAGAATAAAAGTAGGAAGTTAATCAAGAGACATTGTACAACAGAATTGATATCGAGCTCCAAGGAGTGCAGCAGGCACTTCAGTCTAGTCATACAGTCTCCATTGTGCCCCTGCCAGAAGGAACAAAAGAAGAGGGAGATGAATCGGTTCAAATCTGAAAGATTGTTGACACAGTCGAAGTACACCTTCAGAAAGAACAGGAAGAAACAATGCAGGCCACCCAGGCCTTAAAGAAAGAACATGAGGGAATCATCGAACAACTCCAAGATGCGCAACAAGAGGAGGACACTCTCGAAGTGAAATTTGAAGAAGACAGAGAGAATATCCAAAAAGAGAAAGAGCGGTTTCTTGTGAAGTAGATCAGGATTGAAGAAGAAGTCAACAGACCATTTTGTTCTGTGACCAGCTTAGAGAATAAGGCAGAAGACCCCATAGAATTCCAAGTGATGAATCTTGTTGAAGTTATTCAAAAACTTCAAAAAAGAGTCGTGGAATTAGAGCTTCATACCATACCAAGTACCCCGCAAGAAGTGCACGGCCAACGAGAAATGATTGCCTGGAGAATAGTATAAAGGATTAAAGAACTCACTGAGGAATGTAGAAAGTTAAGTAGAAGAAGTGCATAGATATATGAGAATCTAACCGAGAATCCAGAATTGCATAAATTGGAGTCGCATCTCCAGGAGGTGAAGCATGAAGATGAAAAGCTACAGGTGTAGTTGAAGGTCCTATCACCCGTAGAGAGAATGAAGTTGTCTCACAAGCAACACACTGCCCAGTAGAAGATCCATACAATCAAGAGCAAGGTAATGTAAGTAACTCAACAAATTCAACCTGTGCAGGATAAGGCGTGTCAACTATTTACAGAGATTGTGAGCCAAGGAACAGAGCTGGATCAAGTCATGAATTCAGCACAACAATGCCTAGAAGGGCTGGTGAATGACGCACTCATCCAGGATTTCACCGAGAAAGAGGTCATGACACAATAGCAGGTTGAAGTAGCTCAAGCCAATCTCGAGGCATTCGAAGAAGAATTGATCAGACCTGAGGGAATCGGGACGTGTCACAGGTGAGTGTTGGGGGCCTGTTGTCCCTTGACCAAGTTTTGAGGAACACTTGGTCATATTTGACCATTTTTGGGACTTCAACAGCCTGTTGAAGATGAAGTGGAAAGAGAAGTGGAGATTGTGGAAGCTAGAACCCCTTTTTGGGTCCTTTTTGGGTTTTTGGGAATATGTAATGGGAAAGGGATGTCGTCCCGTGGGTTTACCCACGCTTAAGCCCACTTTTGTAATGTATAAATAGATATCTAGGCAATGTAAGTAAAAAGGGGAGAAGATTAACCAAGGGCTTAGTGCTATAATTGATATATGTGATTGACTTGCAGAGTTGAGTGCAAGTGTTGTAAGTGTTGAGTGCACAGGTTGTAAGGAGGCTCTGTGCTAGATCCACGCGAGGAAGGAGGATTTGGTGAGGTGCGCGTAGATCTCCTGTCCTATGCGGAGTAGGATTTTGATAGCTCTGTGTTGTAACTAGATTGAATGAAGCTAATAAAGAAGAAACATTGGTGGGTGTAGCCCCAGGGTGGGGGTGAACCACGTAAATCTGTGTGTTATGCTCTGTTCTTTGACTTGATGTGTTTACCTTTGCTTTGGCTAAGTTCTTTGATATATTTAGACTGATCTACTTATTCTTTTTGCTTCATTAGATGTGTATGGATAGTATATCTAATATATATGAAGATTCTTAGTGTTGATTTACTATATCTAATCTATTTTACTGTTTCTAAGTGCTAAATTATCTTAGATCTAAGTGGATGCTACGAAGCTCTATGCTATCTGCGAAGTATAATAAGGGTAGGATATTGATGAATGATCGATGCTAAGTTCTCCATAAGAGATATAATCACATATCCGTGTCCCAGCTAAGGTTGTAGACACCTAAGTCTTGCAGCCACCCCTGCCTCTACCTCGGGTGAGACTTCATCTGCTTCGCAGGTGTTGCTGAAAGGGCTAGTAGTTGTTAGGGTTTTGTTGGTGCATTGTTGTAGTGTTGAACCCTAGGTCTTCCCCTGTGCCAACAAGGATCCTACTAGCTTCTGTGATTTGGTGGGATCATCCTAATCTCTTTAACCATCTCTCCTTCTCCTATATAATGATGTATTTCTTATGGAAACGGTTAAGCAAGTAAGCAAGAGAAAACAATATCAAGTAAGAAATTTATGAAGGAGTAGGGTAATAATTATGTGAGTAATTCTATTTAAATTGATGTTTGAGGTCTCCATTTGACCATCAAGCTATTGTGGATCATCTTCATACAAGTTTGGAGAAAGTGTGTGTGTTGGATAAAAGGGCCACTGAAAGGAAAAATTGCAATGTTAAGGCTGTTTGGTTGTATCTTCCACTTTTACTTAATATAATACAGTGTCATGTTTCTTTCCCATAAAATCATTTTCATTTTATTACATGACTCCTTGATCACATGTGTAAGTTTTCATTGAATATACTATTGTTGCTTTCACTTTGGTTGGTTTGTGTTTCATTGCAGATCCAATATCACAAGAGCACCAGAGCAGAGCAAGACAACAAAGATATAAGGAAGTGATATTCAAAGGTATGTCATTCATATCTTGTTTGATAGTAAACTCAATGATTAAATCTTAGGGAAAATGCCATGTCCTGTATTGTTTTGTTCTAGATCAAAGTGGATCTAGGGAGATCAGTTTATGTCCGCATTCACTGATTTATCCAATAACAGTCTTATTCAACTTCATTTTTTATAAATGTTTCCTTTTCTTATTATCTTGAATCTCATTAGTCATTCAAGTTTTGTTCGAATTTTTGAAACCCCATGACTTAAAAAGGATTAAACTTTAAAAAAAGAATCAACAACCAAAACACTTCACCCAACGTGCTCAAATTCAGCATCGGAAGGAATTAAAAGATGAAAAAGAATCACTCGGAAAACCTAAGTCGCTAAGCATCGATATTCACCGGTATCGATGAAAGGAAGTTGTGTTTCATGACAAGTATCACGTTAACAAAGAAAGAAACGATACCGGGAGTAAACGTTAACAAAGAAAGAAATGATATAGCCAATATCCAATACCTGATGCTCTTGTCAAAATTGGAGAAGACTGAATCACGACGAACATTCTGACCACGCTAAAGAGTTTTTCCGATCACTGATTCCTGAAGCGTTTTGGCATCGATATTTTTTCGAGGAAGCTAATCCAAAGAAAAACACGTGATAGGTTTATCCCCGATCACCGACCCCCGATACCTTTTCAACATCGGTGAGCCCAGGTTTATTTTAGAATGCACAACTTGAAGAAAGTCCTGACTCCAACTAATACGCGCAAATTAAGTCACCAGTCTTCAATGCCACGTGTCTTTTCCATATTGGAGAACCGTATGGTTTAGTTTTACCCTGACTCATTCTTGGTTCCCTAATTCCAATTCACACCTCCAAGACAGGTTTGATACAACGGCATTATACGATTAGATTGATCTGCGTCAGAGATTTTGCAAGGGACATCGACAAAAACATTCATAGCATAGCGCCGATCTCTGATTCACCCACTAAGAAAGCGAAACGATGGGACGTTTTAGCATTAGATATGATTAGATTTTGATCATTTAAGGGGGCTAATTAATACCAAATATCGCATTAGTTTCTACTTCATGTGTGAATCAAAATAGTCGTTTGAAATTACCGATATACCATATCATCCTCTACGCCTATACTATCAACCCACGATGAATTTAAGTTGTAGAGATTCGGCAACATATTTGTTTGAATTTCACTCATCACCCGAATTAAATGGTTGATACGACATAGTAAGTTCTTCCCTGGTTTAAATTCTCTTGAGCCATTGTAAACAAAACCATTTTTCACGAAAAGAAGTTTCAAACCATCTAGAGAAGCGAGATGAGAAATTAGAAAGTTGTAGAGTTCCCTTGAGATTCAAATAACCAGGTTTAGCAATCTTTACAGGTATGTATCCAAGTCTGTGATATTTACGTGGCTACGATTTATATATTTTTTATCCAGTTATGTTCTTTGCATAGTATCTAAACTTTGATTTTCAGTTGCAGGAACAATTCCTCCAAGGAAGCCGAACACTAGATGATCACCGAGGGCGCCAAAGATGAATGAGCCAGAGGTAGGTGAAGGTTCCTCTTCAGGGGTTGCAAAACAATTGGAATACACTCTAAGGCTGAAACCAGTCATTAAGACATCTACAAATAAGGTTTTCATTCAACCTCTGTCCTTTGGAGACACATAGGCAAGAAACAAGACTAAGATGACACTACCACATTGGGGAGAACTCTTCAAAAATATCATCCGGGAGGAATTCCCAGAATACATCCCACACAATGACCTAGATGTGAGAGCGCTCGATGGCCAGGTATTCCCAAATATTTGACAGTCATACCAACACATGGTAGCAAGAAGAAACCCTATGTTTCCCTATATAGAACTTCTGCAATGTCTCATCCACCACACAGAAACACAAAATTTTTTAATCAACGATGACAGTGGTGGATGTTTTGGGGTCTTCCTTCCAGTGGAGGTCCAGAAGTATTACAATATTAGAGACCCTGAGGAGCGACTAAAAATAGATTTTTTCATAAAATTCTACGAGCTCTATGACACTAGCTAGGTAATGGCCTCATGGTGGAGAGAAGATAATAAATACAACAACSAGAGCACCGAATGGTACCAGACAACCAACCTAAGMGATCCATACATCTACCTAATGGCTCTCMTCTRCCGATTATATGGAGAGAAGGACTGCTCCATATTTTTAGAAGCATGGATGCCTCTAGCTTACATAGTGGCCATTTCCGGGAGAGGCTTCAACTGGGGAGCCATCATTTCGAAACAACTTAGCATCTGCATACAAYAGGMTTARACGTCGAAGGAAGGAGAGACACCATCCTTCTACATGGATTCATATCTACTTAATGTCATGTGCGCCAAAAATATTTTCGTCGGCATGAGCCTGAGTTGGCACGTCGCAGAGCTCCCGTTCCACATATATTTCAGCATCATATGGGAGAATAGGTACAAGAAAACCTACTCCCTCATTTGCAATGAATTCATCGCACATATTTATTTTATTGTTTTCAAGAAAGAATTCCTGAGAATATCGTCCTCGGCCAAAAAGAGGATATCAAAGATAGTCCATTGGTACCTTGACGAGTGAGACACATACATCAGGGTGTTCGGGGCCAGCAGAGCACCGCGTATTCTACTAGTGGATGTCCCTGGCCGACTTGTAGTGGGGGAGATGTGCTACCAAACCATCCTGCAAGGATACAATACCACTCTGGTCAAGGAAAAGAAAAGGGTGTCCATACCTTATGGTTTCCATGTAGGATTCTACATGGTGAATGACACCACTCAAGCCAAGCAAGAAGGACTGAGCCAATTGGAGTTCAGATTCTAGACCGGTCGATTCTGCAAGCACGACCCAAAGGGTCTAGTCTTGAAACACGCTTCTCAAGTGTCATCCTGCTGGCCATATGCCCATGACAAATTTGAAGATGAAGTATTCACAGAAAATTCCCAATACTGGGACGAGGTGGTGGCAAGGATGGCCGACCCAAAAATTACCAAGTTCAGAGCCATGAGCTTGGAGGAAAAAACTACAACCATAGATAAATTATCTCAAGAGGCCCTCAGAGCCAGAGAAGAAATGATAGTGGTTGAAGAAGTAGAGGTCCCCCTAGTAGACCCGGTGCAAGATAGAGGTTTCCCTATTACTTAGGACACGTGGGAGAGGGGATTACTCATGATAGAATAGGTGTAGCAGATAATTGATTAGCTGCAATATGACCCAGACCTCACAGGTATGAAAAGGTCCCCTACCGACAACCCATATGAAATCCAGATAGGCCCAAGCAGCCCTGAACTGATAGACATTGATGAAATCGTCAGTTTAGACGACCTTGAAATAACAACGTCGCAAGCCGAATCACCGGTGGGTGTTTCAGCATAGCCGGACACAGTCGGGGTATTAGTGGGAACAAGTGCACCAGACCCCCTCCATGAATTAATAAATATCTATGATGATGATGAGAGCCCATAGGTATCCCTTGTGACCCCTGTACATATCGTAGAGAAACAAGAGCTAGAGAAGACATCTTCCCCAGCTCCAGATGCTCTAATTCAAGGGCTTCCACAGAATCAACAAGAAGTCGAGAGTGTCTTAGACACTAATTTCCCAATGCATCGGAAACCCAAGTGGATAGTCCAAAGGACGAGCCAGGGTCGGGTGAACAAAAGGAAGAAGCTCCACAGCAGGAAATCGGTGTCTCAATGACCGGTGATCAAGTAAGTACTAATCCTAGCCGCGATGCCTCAATTTCAATTGGTACTCAACTCCCTGATAAGTGAAAAACAAAATCCAGGCCTTCAAAACATAGGGAGGAAGTTGAAGAACCCAGTCTTGAACAAATTTATACCATTGGGAGTCTGCGAAATACACTCACTCGAGGAGATCAACAAATCCCTAAACCCATGGATGAAGTAGATGACATACACGCCATCCCTTATGACCAGAAAATAAAATATATCGTGAAGAGAAACACAAGGAAGAGGAGGATCACTCTATATCGCTCCATCCTCATCACCATGGAGGAAAATTTGATAAATACAGAGAATTCCAAAACATTCGAACTTATCAGTGCAGGGATGGAAATCTCAGATGCCACCCTGGACAGAGAAAAAAGGGATGAAGAGGAATTGGTCGCTTATTTGAAAGAGTTATAACATCTACATGATTTGGAAAATTATTACCAAGATACCACCCAAGCCACAGTGTTCCTAAGGAACGAGTTCCAAGAAACCTATAATAAATTTTAAAATGAGCGACATATGTTCATTGCAAGAATATCTGAGTACCAAGAAGATACCCTCATGGAATTGGAAACGTGTAAAGATATGGAGAGGTGGTATGAGAAATTGAACTAATCCATGGAAAGGATCGACTACATCAATGTCGTTCAACAGGGTCAAGACGCTGAAGAGCATGACATTTGGGTACTCATATATAGTAGCATTGACCACATAAAGAAATTGGACGAATACTGGGTGAGAATGGCCCAAGAGCCTCATCCGGATATCCAAGAAAAGTGGTCTGAGTGTGAAACGAATTGGACCAAGGTCAACCAAGCGATGACAGACATTAGCCTTCCAGAATTCGACACACCTGATGGCTTTGTCGACTTGCACGACATTGTCAAATTACATACCGAACAAGACTCATCGTAGGATGAAGAGATGAAAAAGGTGGCGAACATGGAACCAGGACAAGTGTAGTAGTTCACGAAGCACCATATCAAGGCTCGAACATTGCTACAATAGTTAAGTTCCAAAATAGTCAAATATCAGGCACATGCAGTAGAAATCAAGGAGATCCTTTCGGCCCCGATGGATCAACATAGGTTTCTGTACGCTAACACATGCGAGGATCTTTTTTTCCAATGGTCGGAGTATGTGAAGAGTCATCCACTCAAATGAAACCATTAGATGACTTTTGAAGACTAAAGGAAGAAAGCACCATGTGAAGAATTTTGTTTTGCTTAGCTGCACTTTAATTTTTATTTTTAGTTAATTGTATGTTATAAATAAGAGCATCGATTGGTTAGTTAAAGGTCGATGGTTGTTGAAAAGACCCTTATTTTTTGTTTTGCTAAGAACTATTTTAGAGCTGCCTTTAATTGAGAAGTCCTTTTTGGGACCAGAGTCAAGTTTGTGTTTTTCATCAAAAGAGTGTATGATTGGATGTGGAGAAGAATTATTTCTTATTTCTTCTCATGAATAGATGTTGTAACGAGTAAGAGCTACTACATCTATTGATAAGTTATCTAATGCAATGTTTTACATTTCTTTTCTTTAATGATGAAGATAAATCATTGTGTTATTATGTGATCGATGATTAGAGTTGAGTGAATTATTTTACTTGCTTTCGTTTATCACATGCATTTTTTATTCTGATAAATTGTATCTCATTCAGTATTTGGACTACCAACACGGTTAATGTATTAGTACTAGGCATGTGGTAGAGAATCATTGTCTGCATGATAGAGTGAAAGGGTTATCCCAAGATCAACCTCTTCTCCAGTATTTAAGATTGTTACCCCTTTGTTACCTAGTTGGTTTATACCATATTTTTCCTTATATCGGTCCCACCTAAGAGAAAATACAAAAAGAGAACGTCTGAACCGAAGGAGAAACCTTCACAAGAGAACATAAATCCCATCGATTAATTGGCCAGATCGCAAGATTTGGAGAACCATTCCACCATTAAACGTTGCAGAGTCTAATTGGGAATCAGTGGCAGGTTTGGTTCCTATTGTTGAGTTAAAGGGATTTAGGAACCCTCAACATAGTGGAGAGAGCAATAAAGGGAGAGGGTGCACCAAGGGTTTGGGCGCATATCTCACAGGATATTGTGGCAAGGCTCGTGAGGAGATTGCTATGTATACAAGTTCCTTTGTATTGTATTACTTGTTGTATCTCATTCTTTGATCATCATTATATAGACATATATCCCAAATTGGTTTTCCCCAGGGGGATTTTATCCAGGGTCATGTTGACCAAAAATACCTGTGTCAAATTTATGCATGCTTAGAAGTGTAGATAAACATTTTAAAGTTAAATATCTAGAGGTCGTGTTATTTTTTTTAATGTATATTGCATGACATCATGGATGATTTTAGGGGCTAAATTTCTCTCATGGGCTAATTTTCCATGGTTTTTCCAAAAACAAGATTCGCTATTTTAAAAATGATTCACCCAAATTCTATAGGATAAAATTATTTTACCTTAAAAATCACCAAAATTTTATAAAAACTATATAAAATCCTTAGAAATTT
>SNQJ01S0150770.1:23280-34423 GCA_010110895.2 Picea sitchensis
ACCCATTAATGGTGAACAATAGGGAAAATGAAGTGACATGGTGGTGAATAATGAGTGATATAATGGAAGCATAGGTGAAAAATGTATGGTAATGAGTGATATTTGTATGACATTTTGAAGCCCAAACAATCATGCAGGGTCGACAGACAAAGAAGATGAAGAAGATCATGATCTAGGCGTAGGAGACAATGCAGTTCTTGATGATGATGTCGATGAAAATATGCTCGAAAATGACATTGATGACAATGATGATATCGTCAATCCTTTCAAAACCATTTCTGAAATGGATGATGATACATATTTTGAGTTCGATGAAGAAGAAGATACAAAATAAGGATGATATAGATGTTGAGTTGTATCAGGTACGTGACTATATATTTTAATTTGTATGAATTATTATCTTAAAATAATTTACTTATGTCATCGGTTAATTACATGTTTTTAAGTTTTATGTGATGTTTTTATATCCTATGTTAGATGTTGTTTAATTATTATCTGAAAACTAAAAATATTCACCAATATACTAGAGTACGTGGTAAACTAAAAATATAATTTACAAACACATAATTTCATTTACCTTCATTAATTTTTTTGTTTGTAGTCTCTATATTGCATGAATCTTAATAGGTTGATTTCGATTCTTTTCTATTTTATAGATTGGGTATTGGGGAATTGAGAGTGATGTGAGGGGGAGGGGAGGGGCCATATGAGCTTACACCTTCACATGGTTGGCCTTGTTTAGTAGAGGATAAATTATTCTTGAAACCAAGAGAAGCTCATTCATTTTTATACCATCATGATCGTAGATGTCATCATTGTTGTCATAGTATTGCATCAACAAAATTTCGATGAACATGTTTTTCATTTCTATAGAATCTTCATTGAAACTATTTGAAAACATGGGCCTTTGGCCCATGAGTTATGAAGAATGTGTGTGTGTGTCATGGTCGTGATGAAAAATCCCTCTTTTTTCATTCATTGTTTAATCAACACCATCAAAATATGTCCTTGCAGTACTAGATGTGGGAATGTGTGTACTATCGAACGAATTTTAAAAGGAACAACGAAAATACATTATACTAGGACTAGACATGGAAAACAGTGACCTTTGAATGGGGCCAACATTGAAATTTTTCCAAATTGTTTATGTATGCACTGAAATTTGACATGGATAGACTATTTTCATGCCTTAATGATTTGGAAGGGTTTCTGGACTCAAATTTGACTCACACACCCACTTGTTTCCATCACCAATTCATCATATAAACCATAAACCCTATATTTATTTCAAAGTACAAAAATTGGTTGACACAAGTTTTAAGTTTGCATCAACCTTTCTTCATTTTTATTTCAGGTTCTACATTGTGTATACAATGTATGTGTGTCATAGTTGTGATGAAAACACCTTTTTTTTTCATTAATTTTTTAATCAACACCATAAAAATATTCCCTTGCAGTACTAGATGCGGGATCGAGTGTGTTGAATGAATTTTAAAAGGAACAACGAAAATACATTGTACTAGGACTAGACATGGGAAAGAATGACCTGTGAATGGGGACAACGTTGAATTTTTTTCAAACTATTTCTGTATGCACAGAAATTTGACATGGATAGACTATTTGCATGCCTTAACGATATGGGGGGGTTTCTTGACTCAAATTTTCCTCACACACCCACTTGTTTCCATCATCAATTCATCATGTAAACCACAAAGACCCTTTTTTTATTTCAAAGTACACAAATTGGTTGAGTACACAAGTTTTAAGTTTGCATCAGCCTTTTTTCATTTTTCTTCCAGGTTCTACATTTTATATACAATGTATGTGTGTCATAGTTGTGATGAAAAATCCCTCTTTTCGTTCATTTTTTAATCAACACCATAAAAATATGCATGTCGAGATGATGTTGTATCAGTGTCGCTAAGTATTGCAAGTTTCTATGGAATCATTATTGTGTCATGGTAATGTCAGATATTTTAAATATCATTATGTTTTCATGGTAGTGTCAAATTAATTTAAATATGAATGAATTGACGATATCAGAGGGTTTCCAAACTCAAAGATGACTCACACACCCACTCTATATATCCGATCTCGACCTTGTTTTGTTCAAACTTTCTCAGATTAATGTTGCGGTGCATGGAATTCCCAACAATATACCCATCGTCATGGTTGTGCTCTTTATTTTCGTCTCCTATGTTGTAAAAAACCAACATCATGCCAATTAGGGTGCCCATGCTTTTGGTGGCAAGAAGAAGGTGCCAGAGGGAATTTTGTATTTAAATAATGATTTCGTACTAATAGTATTTAATTTATGGAGCAAATAAGTACTTAGATAAGAGAAAAAGACAAAGACAAGAAATAACTAATGAATCTTGTACAATTTATATCAACTAGTACTTTTTTATTGATCTTATTACATGTCCTTGCAGTACTAGATGCGGGAACGTGTGTGTCGAACGAATTTTAAAATGAACAATGAAAAGACATTGTACTAGGACTATACATGGGAAACAATGACCTGTGAATGGGGCCAACGTTCAAATGTTTTCAAATTGTTTCTATATGCACTTAAATTTGACATGAATAGACTATTTGCATTCCTTAACGATATGGGAGGGTTTTTGGACTCAAATTTGACTCACACACCCACTTGTTTCCATCATCAATTCATCATGTAAACCATAGAGATCCTATTTTTATTTCAAAGTACACAAATTGGTTGAGTACACAAGTTTTAAGTTTGCATCGACCTTTTTTCATTTTTCTTTCAGGTTCTACATTGTATATACAATTTATGTGTGTCATAGTTGTGATGAAAACTCCCTCTTTTCGTTCATTGTTTAATAAAAACCATAAAAATATGCATGTCGAGATGGTGTTGTATCATTGTCGCTAAGTATTTCATGTGTCAATGGAATCATTATGGTTTCATGGTAGTGTTAGATATTTTAAATATCATTATGGTGTCATGGTAGTGTCAGATTAATTTAAATATGCATGCATTGACGACATGGGAGGGTTTCCAAACTCAAAGATGACTCACACACCTACTCTATATATTTTATCTTAGCCTCATTTCATTTGAACTTTCTCGGATTAATTTTGTGGTGCACGGAACTCCCAACAAGATACCAATCGTCATGGTTGTGCTCTTTATTTTCATCGCATATGTTGTACAAAACCAACATCATGCCAATTAGGGCCACCCATGCGTTTGGTGGAAAGAAGAAGGCACTAGAGGGAATTTCATATTTAAATAATGATTTTGTACTAATAGTATTTAATTTATGGAGAAAAGAAGTACTTAGATGAGAAAAAAAAACAAATACAATAAATAATTGATGAAGCTTGTGCGATTTATATCAACTAGTACTTGTTTATCACCATTATTACTTGTCCTTACAATACATCATCAATTAGTGAAATTTTCATGTTCCTATAGTACATGACCTGTACGTGCAGTAGAATCAAGTTGAGGAACATGACATGTGGTAGTAGTAGGGGTTTGACCACCATAAGAGGTGCTTGACCTATACGAGGTAGTGGAATAAGTGCCAAAAAGTTTCCCATTCGCATGAGGGTGTATTTTCATGGTGAGTCGAGTTTAGTTTTGGAGTAGGACATGCTTGGGCACTAGTACAGAGGGTGGAATAAATCGTAAGGAAGGTTGGGGTTAAAATAGGGTATGTTATAATTCCGATACGAGGTACATTCTCCCATATAATGATTTTTGTATTAACTAGTTCCAGGTGAGGAAATTTGACCAAACTAGTTGGTAATATAAATGATGTAGACATTACTCACCAAGATGGATCATGGATGATAAGGTCATTGATGATTTTTTCTAAATCTAGAAGATCTATACTAGCCATTTATGGCATGTTTGGGGTTACTCCATCCATATTGGATGAATTTGTAGTTGACAAGTTAGTAGATGAAGAGTTCGATGTGGAAGATCTAGTGGAGGATGAGCTTGAAATAGAGGATCTCAATATGGAGGAGCTTAAGTTTGGGTTTGGAGAGTTTGTAATGTGTCTTTATGGAGATATAGAAAGAGTGGGGGGGAATCCTAGAAAAGGAGGGAGGTCAAGAAACCTAAGAAAACACCGAGGAAAATGAGAGATCACTACTATGAAAATTTTTAAATTTTTTTGATCTACAAGGTTTTGGATAAAATAAACGATTTTAATGAAAAACAAATTGTGAAAGTAATATCTCCAATTGAATCATGTGTAAAAGTGTGTCACAATTGGTTTTCAAGTTTAATTGAATTTATGAGAATATATGTTTTTTTATGAAGAATTTATGTGTGAAGATGGAAAGTAAAATAACCGTCCTAAGACTCTAGCAATTCTCACAATTTGAAAATTATATCAAAGCCTTCCAAGTGTCGTAAATGATGATGATGAAGTCCACTAAATGAAACAAGTGAAGGTATGATAGATTTATTTATAGTGAAATTCATATGGAAGTGAGATCCACGAGGGTGGAAAGTATTTGTCTCATGTGCCTTCACAATTCCATGAATGGCACTTGATAGTAAACATCAGTTTCATAAATAGGATACATATTCATAGATTAATGTGGAGAATGATTCAAGAGATTCAATTTCTCAAGAGGTGACATGAATTTTTAAAGAGCATGGTGGATTCTTCAAACTACCACTCCTAAGTTAAGCATGGATACTTAAAAAGAGATTCCATCCCTCGTGTTGGCAAACAAATATGTTATATTTCATGAAGTACCCTAGGAAAACAACTATCTTTTGATGAAAAAAAACTATGGAGGATTGTTTGGATACTTATCTCAATCTACACCACAATTTATTCTGTCCCGGAGAGAGTTTTGTACATTATATTTAAGTTTCTTTACCTTTTAGAAGTCTTGGTTTGGGGGCATAAACCTAACTTGTTTATTGTTAAGGAGTGTTGATGGAGGGTTTTCACTATCCTAGCCTTTATGAATCACACAAGCCACTTTTAATGACATAAGGTGAATAACATAATTTTGACATGGGATAGCTTTTAGGTCCTTCGATGTGTGCACAAGTGTGGTGATAAATGAAAATGACTACTTAAAGTATATTGTTGGAAATAGGAATGCAAGAAGTCACAAGAATAAGAAAGTGATATATATATATATATATATATATATGAAATTCCTTCTTCCTTTATCCAAATATGAAAGTTACTTTTAATTTATACACACTTAAATTAATTAAACTACATGGTTGGAGCAATTGACAAAGAGTGGAAAAATTGAATCTACATACAAAGCTTTATAGACGTCAAACCCTGAATAAAAGAAAATTTTAGAGGGAATCTCCAAGGTATTGGACCTGATAGTGGTGTGATATTAGAAAAATATCCTTAAAACTAAGGAGTGAGATTTAATAGAACAAAGTCCCCAATATGGTTTCCATTCTACATATGAGGTTATGCATGTGAGTAAGAAAAACTTATCCTAGTTGGTTATCAAAACTAAGAGAAGACAAAAAGGATTTGTGAACAACAATTAAAACAACCTATCTATCCTCTAGAATGTATAGTAACTTATAAACAATCAAAACAATTAATTTCAATTATTCAAACAACATTTTTTGGGGAAAAGAGAATACATTATTTATTATCCAATGAAAAGACATAATAACATGAAATATATCACCTAAGAAGAATCCTACATCTTGTGGACTTCAATATTGTCCATGGGAGGATCATTTAACCTTCCAATAGGCTCTCTCTATCTATGATGATCAACATGCACATTTCCCTTTGTGCATGGAAAATTTGGAGGGGAGAATGGGCAACATGAAAACAAGACAGTACTAGATCAATTGAGAGGATGCAATGGTATTCCTACTCTTTGTATTAATTCCTCTAGTATAACCTTACATTTATAAGTTGTTATGAAATGCATGACATGGATTTGTATGTATAGGCATGTGTTGAAGTTTAAAATAACCCATATGACCGACTTGACTCAAATAGTGATCTAAAAATGAAGAAGACTTGTATTCTTGAAAATATTTGCAAGATTTAATTCATGTGTTCAAATGAAAATGGATCAATTTTGCAAACACAAATTTTATAGAAATTACTCATTCAAGATGCATATAAAAAGTAGCAAATAACATTGAATAGAAAACACATAACACATCAAATGATAAAGGAGTTCACCCCTCTCTTGGGCTACATCTCCTGGTCCAGCTTCTAATGGATATTTTGTATTATTTTCTAAAAGTGCTCAAATATGTTCTTTACAATGCTCAAAATGCCAAATAGATGGCTCCAATGGCTTCAGAACGTCCAAAAACCCCTAGCTGGGATTTTTCGGCACCTCGTTTGGCCAAAAATTGAAGAAGATAGGCTTCCTGGAAGTTCCCCTTCAAACTTGTTGTCTCTGGATCACCAAATTGCACCCTTGCCTCCTCAACCTAGCCCCCACGTGCATATATGTGGAAAAACCTAGCACTGGGCACAACCCCACAACCAATGCAAACTGTAGGACGGTTACATGCCTTAGCCCCTAACCGCTAAGGCCGAGGGCACATGGGCCATCATATGACCGCGTGTATATTTAAAAAGGGCTATGTTTAAAACCAAATGGAAACGGTCGGAGGTGCACGCCAGAGGTCCTATGGTATATACATACAACCGGGGCTAACTCTATTTGAAATGTGCACATGCAATGTTTAAACCGGTGGCCATATGAATTAACAATATAACCGCGGGCTGGGGCTAAGCCCCAGTCCGACCCCCATGTCAAACTTTACAACATTCAACTTAAATATATTTCACACCATATAGTGTTAAGAAACACTATGGTGGCACATTGGTTGGTGGTCTTTTCCAAAGCTTTGCATGTGGGTGGAGGTCGCGGGGTTGAGTCCGGTGGCCTCCATAAACTTTTAAACAACCAAAACCAATTATAGGGTGCCACGTGGCACCAAACCATTCGCCATGATAACGCCATGTGTCACAACAGGATTCGTCCAACTGCCAACTCAGCACATGCCACATGTCATACAGCCCTGCCATGTGTCATACGGTCTACCATGTCAACATCCGTACGGACTGTACAGTCAACACATTCTTTTTGCCTATTTGTCATTTTGAATAGAACGTGATATCTTTCTCATCCAACGTCTGTTTGAACCCAAATGAGTTGCGTTGGGTTCGTGACGATGAGGCCTACACTCCCATTTGATTTGAAGTGATTCCAAGAACTTTGAATTTTTGAGCAAAATTTGATCCCCTGGATCACACCTCCCCATTGGAAAGCTTTTGGACCTCCAAAAGACTATTTTCAGTCTATCTGAAGATGAGGGTATAGATCCCTCACCTTTCCAACCTCAATCCACTTGTATTTTCTTGGATTTGTGCGTTTAAGACCAACTCGAAGATATTCCACATTTCCTCGTTTTGAAGTTCTCAGTCTCTTGTCAAGGATGGTGTCTTCATGCAGTTATGTAAGTTATTCTAGGGAGAAATCATCTATAGAAGGAATCTAAACATTCTCTCCTTGATCATCAATCAAAGGAGGCTCATACAATTTCAAATTCTCAACATTAACAACTGCATACATTTGCATATAAGGAGACAAATCTAAACGGAAGGCATTGTTACCAATCTTCTCAAGAATCTTGAAAGGACCATATCGAATTGGTTTTAGTTTTTTACCTTCTCCTTTATGCCTCTCCTTACTAATGTAAAGCCAAACTTCATCTCCAACTTGGAAATTGTGATCAAAATGATGCTTGTCATGTCTTGTCTTGTACTTGGCTTGACTCTTTTCCAACTGCTCTTGTACCATTTGATGTATCAACTAAATTTGTTCAACGAACTTTTCTGCCCTATCAATGTCATATTGACCATCAATAGAAATATCCTTCCCAAAGATAAAATCTAAAGAAGATTTGGGCAGATAGCCAAAACATGCTTCAAATGGCGACGTTTGAGTTGAAGAGTGCTTAGCTCGATTGTAAGCATGATGAATGTAGTGTAAATGCTCATCCCAAAGTTTAGGATGCTTGCTACAATAACCACAAAGAATATGCACCACTGTTCTATTTACCACTTCTGTCTGACCATCGGTTTATTGATGAAAAGTAGTGCTCTTTTTCAGTTTGGTGTCCATGAGTGCCCATAAACTCGACCAAAAAATTCCAATAAATCGAGAATCTCGATCAGAAATAATGGATTTAGGCAATCCAAAATGTACCCAAACATTTTGAAAGAACATTTGTGTCATTTTCTCAGCTGTAACCTGCTTCTTACAAGGCATCAAAATACACATTTTTCTAAATCGATCAACCACAACATAAAGTTTTCTTAAATTCCATCAACCACCATAAAGATAATCATGATTTCATTTAGACATAGGTAGACCTCCTACAAAAGTCCATAGAAATAATACTTTCCCAAGGATCTAGAAGGAACCGTAAGTGGAAAGTATACAAACCCAACTTTCGATTGTTAGGTTTTCTTATGGCACATAACAAACATCCCCGAACATATCTTGAACACTCATTCATTTTAGGCCAATAGCAAAACCTTTTCAAATTAGCCACCTGCTCACAATTCAGTGACCAAAGAATAAGAGAAGAATGGGTTTCCTTATTATGTTGATTCTTTCACCTTGTGGGAATACATATTTTGCCAAGATGATACAAAATATTATCATGCACATGGTAATCCAAATTCCTCAACATGGTTAGAATGAATACAAAAGTCTCATATACTTCTTGTAAATCAATATCTAAAGTATATTGCTCAACATAACTATCATGCATGAGAGTTATGTTGATCATGCTTAAGAATAACAACTGAAGCACTAATAATAGGTCTTGAAAGCATATCAGCAACTTTGTTATAAATTCCCTTCTTATACCTTTTATGACCGTAAGTGGAACTGTAGAAAACCCATCCATCCAAGTTCCTAGCTTGTTGTAGCTTTGTTTGTGATTGTAAGTATTGCAGTTGGTTGATGATCTATGTGACAAGGTTTCCAACAAATAATGTTTCCATTTTTTTCAAACTTTGCACCAATGCATACAACCTTATCATAAGTAGATAGTTAATCACGACACCATTAAAAGTTTCAATGAAAACAAATGGGTTTACCATGCCAACAAGATTGCTCCCATTGTATAATTAATAGTTTCAGACCGCTTGGATTTCAAAGCATGCCCCAAATTGAAGTGCAAAGAATTGGTGCGGAATTGATCTTCTCTTTCAAAGTATCAAAGCCTTATGTTTCTTGCCTCCATTGAAAGACTTTCTTGACACTTGTCAATGCATGTAATGGAGTTGCAATTAAAAAAATGTTAGCACGAACTCTCCATCAAGTTTTCCAAAATAACTTCTTACCTCTGTCATATTCTTGGGTTTGGGCCATTCCAATATGACTAATCTTGAGGGACTTCAATTTTTAATTACTTCCACCAATACCAAGTAAATAAGTGAAGTCTTCCAAACTCACATTTGGACATCTTCAAAACAACTTTTCCTTTCTCAAACATCCAAAACTTGTTTTACATGATTAACATGTTCTTCACTTAGATTTGCTAAAGATAAAATGTCATCTAAGTAGAAAATAACACAATCATCAAGAAAAGTCTTTAAGACATCATTCATAACTCTCTATGAAAGTAAAGTGTGTGCATTGCAAAGTCCAAAAGGCATTACCATCCACTCAAACAAACCTTGCTTTGTTTTGAAAGTTGTCTCCATGTGTCTCCTTTAGCAATCCTCGGATCTGATGATATCCACTTCAAATCCAACTTAGTAAATACTTATCATATTTCAATTGATCAAGCAAATCATTGATTCTAGGAAGAGGATAGTGATTCTCTACCATAATCTTGTTCAAAGCCATGAAATAAACACACATACACCACGTACCATCTCTTTCTTTGGCACTCAACACAATTGGAGATACACATGGCGATGTGCTTGGCAAGATGACCCCTTTATCAAGAAACTCTTGGATTTGTTTTTTTATTTCAGCATTCTCCATGACTGACATCCTGTACATACCAATGTTTGAAAGAGGACAATCTTGTAGCAATTGAATTTCATGTTGATACCCTTTGGAGGTAATCCCTTTTGTTCCTTAAACATCTCATCATATTAATTAACAACCTCATATATATCAGATTTCAACTTTGTATCACAACCTTTGAAAACTTTGTTTTCAATATCATCTTTAGGGTTTTAATCATTAAGAGGACAAAATTTTGCTAGCATTGACTAATCTCTATTTGTCCCGGTGATTTACAAGTGATAAATTCATATTCTTTTGTATAGCTCAACAATGTACTCAACTCCATTCTTAAACAAGTGATACTTATTCTCATGAAGATGAAAAAATAATTTTTCTATCATAAATATGGGCTTCCCAACACAATACCATAGATATCCAAAGGAATAACATCAAGCTCTACCTCATCTATAAAATTTGCAGTGATAGCAAACCTAAGTTTACACCTTCTTGTCACTTGTAATTTAGCATTATCACATATCCAACCAAGAGGGTATGGTTTAGGATGTGGAATTGTTTCCAATTTTAATTTCTTGACAATATCTTCAGATATAAGGTTTTCTTGAGATCCAGTATCAAATAGAGTATCTATCTTGGTATGCTTTGAAACAACCCTTATGTGAAAAAGTTCTATTCTTTCTTTTTCTTGTCGAGTTACATTGAGATTAATGTTACTTGAAGAACTAATACTTGCAATAGAACCCTTACCTTGATAACCCATGGCTGTAATCTTTGTTTCATCACCCGAATCAGAGCCTAAATCATGTTGTATGGTTGCAGCAGTCTTTGACTTCCCTTTTTTGCCAAAATTTTTGGGTCTTCTTTCAGGATGAAGTTTCCAACAATGGTCTTCATCATGGCCAGGTTTTGAACAATGTTTGCATGTAAAATTTTCTCCCTCTTTCTTAACAACAACATTCTTTTTTCCATTTCCCTTGAACTTCCTCTTTCCTTTATCTCCATGACTGAAAGGCTTCTTGTTACCCTCATGAGTTTCATTCCTTCCTCTTGCTTCCAAATGAGTTGCTTGAACACAAACTTCATCTAGATTTGAAGGATTAAACATGAGTATTGTATGTCTCAAATAACTATGTAAAGC
>SNQJ01S0150772.1:0-20156 GCA_010110895.2 Picea sitchensis
GACTTCTCATTCTAGGTACTAATTCTTTAGTATATATTATTTCCTTTAGTCGACTTCTTCTCTTGGAGGCTAATAACCTAATACAAGTCATTCCCTTGAGCCGACTTGTCTTCTAGGGTTATTAACCAATCAATTAGGGTTTCTTCTTGCTTCCCAGAATATTCTATTCTCATCAGGTTTACACATGGAGGTAAATACCTCCCGTAGCTACCATAATATCAATAGAGGGAATGGAGTACAAATGGATTAAAATAATAATATCTTTTACATCAAGAATGTATTAAAATAATGATATCTCTTATATCAAGAATGATCACATTAAATGATAAATTAAAGTGGTGGTTAGGTGGCACTTGTAGGGATTTTTTAAGCAGTAGTCTAAACGTTCTACCTTTTGGCTGTTTTCCGACAATTTTTTCCGTTTGATTTTTCCCGAAATCCGGTGATGAATGGTTGGATTTGCAGATTTGAGTGGCTAAGTTGGTAAAATCCGAGTGCCCCAAGGGTTTTTCAGCACGCTGAATCCATTTATGCATTCGTAAATGAAATTTAAACAACATAAAATAGAGTTTTTGTCCAAATTTACATCGTCAGATTCCGGCCAAAAAACCCAAAAGGTAGAATGTTTAGCCAAGGCCATTTTTTAATTTTTTAGTATTTTTAATTAAATATTGTAAACTGACAATACCTATTAAAACCACATAAAAATAATCATATCATTGTGTTTAACCGATAGAAAATTAAGAATTTCAAATTCTATAAAATAAAAAATATATATTTTTGAAATTAAAATGAAAAAAATAAAATTTGAAAACTTTAGAAATTCTTATGCAATCACATGCAACTAATTGAAAGTCAAAGAAAATTGACTTATAAACAATTACAATATAATCTGCGTAGGCAGGTATAAAAACATCAAAAAGTCTCCTTAATTTCGAAGTGGTCTTTAGTAGCCTCAAAATATAATGGTTTGCTTAAATCTCACGAGGATTGGAGCTAAGCAAGATCAAGCATTTTAATCTCTATTTATGTTCTAAGTTTATTTAGTGATGGTATCATAAAAAACAACTTCTTAGATGTAGAGATGGAAACAAAAAATGATCTTCAGATGTCTTGGTTAGATATGTTTTGAGTTTGATATTCGAGGAGGAGTTTTATATTTAGAATATAACGAAGAAAGGTTTGTGTGTTCTTCCTTATCACCATTTCTAGTAAATTTAGGGTGGAACTTTTCCCTTTTCTAGTATGCTTTTCGAATTAGATATTCATTTACGACATATTCTTAATTCTTAGGGATCGTCTTAGTAAATGATGAGTTTTCTTCCATTATAATAGCACATTTTTTCTCAAAGGAGGAACTCCCCCTTAATAATCCCACTCCTCACTTATGTTTCTAGTAGAAACCTCATCAATCTCAATCATTATGGATCCCTTCTTAATTAGTGGATACGATTTGGTCAGAATCATCTTCCTCCTTCTCAATTTAGATTGATTATTCTTTTATTGATTATTCTTTAGTGGGGTAGGTATGGCTCAAGAAACATTTTAGTTAATCATGCATATTGAGAACTTATGAATTATTTGGTTTATGAGATAACTAATTGCATTTGGTTATTGGTTTTAAATCTTGATCTTTAGCTAAAAAATTCTTATTCTTGTGGCAATTGGCCCGAAAGAAATTTGAATTGGAATAACATCTACAAGAGAGGTTTGTCAAGTCCTTCATAGTGTTATATGCACAAATCTAATTCAAAAACTCCTAATCATATTTTCCTTTCCTTTTCTTATGCTTCTTAACTTTGGGGTTGGGTTTTCTCTACAATACAAAGTGATATTCCTAGACAATGCAAAGATCGAGCTTTAATTTTACATTGGCCTTAACATATCTTTACCTTAAGGATTAAGGTAAAATTGTGGAACATTATCCCTAGCATTGACACCTTGAATATATAGCACAATAATTGAATTATCCCTCGCCTTGTCACCTTGAATATATAGCACAATAATTGAATATTTGATGACAACGGTTTTATACTTTCTTTCATTAAGTAGAAAACAATGAGTATCGTCAAGGAGACAATTTATCTCACTGTTGAAGGGACGATGATCTACATGCAATTTCTTCGAATTTGGGCAAGTTCAAATTTTGTGGTATAATTTCAAATGTTTTTCAAAATGTCTCCAAAGTGATTTTTCTTGATCAGACTTTACCTAATTGAGCACCCCTAGTAAATGACTATTCTCTAGAGTCTTTTGTTCATAGACTTCACTTTGATGTCACTGATAATTGTAATCGTTTCCTTGCTATAACTTGAGGTGTGTTGAGGGATACAAGGGTGCATGCATATGCTTATTTTTCTTGTAATAATGGCATTGCCACTAATAATTTGGCTAAAATCATGGCATGTTTACAAGGGCTTCAAAGGCTCACGAGATCTAGATTCGATGCTTAGTGATTGAAGGAGGTTCCCAAGTAATTAACAACAAACTTCAATCAATATCATTAGGCTTTGGGATCAATTAAGATGCATACCCATCGACAATATATAATTCCACTACATGTTAATATGGTCTTTCTCTTGCTGCTTTAGACTTTGCATTATGTTCAATTCTCCCATATTCAAAGGAATGATAATATTGTCATTGTGGCTTTGAAAATATAGGTGTGGCTCTCTCTTGGGCGCATGAACAAATGTGTGTTTCTAGTTAGTCATAATGTTTTCCTCGTTTCTTTCATATTCTAGGGTTGTTTGAGGGGAATATATAGCAATTCCACCTACAATTTCCTTCATTTTACTATATCTAGATTCTAGGTTTGTAACTTTTCATATAAGTTGTCTCCGCTTTGACATATTGGTAAGCATGTGCTCTCAAGAATAGGCTTATTTTTAAAGATTGATAATGTAATAAAGATGAGGATTGGGATGGTTATGAGAAGTGTGAGTCTATTTGTGCCACATATTTCAACATCTTCTAACTAGTCTCATCAAGCTATTAATGCCTCCTCTTTTTGTGTACAATTAATTAAATATTGTGAAGAGATGGTGGAATGTCTTTGAGGGAATGTAAGGGGTTTTATTTATTCTATATTTCTTTGGTCATTCATCTAATAATCGATACCTCATCCTTGCAGTCCTCAATGCTTCACACATTGCTTATTACCATGATCTTGCAAGGAACGCTTGGTGTGTTTTGTGGTATTGACAATATGTTGTTAAGTTGTGTACCGATCTTTATTTAAACATGGACTTGTTTAGGGATATATTCCTATTTCTACTATTAGTGAATTGATTGTGTCAAGTTCTTATCAATGTATAGGATGTCTTTAATATTAATTAATCCGTACTTCAATTCCTACTTTGACATATTACCTAGTATGTTGGGTTTCTCTTTATTGTTATTATTTTTTTATGCTTTCTTGTTCTTGTGAAGAGGGTGATGAGAGTTTGGTTGGCCAAGTTAAGCATGGCTCCTCCTTCTTGCATTTTAGGATTGGTTATCCCTCATTTTCCTCCATTGACATGAGTCCCCCAACCTTTGAATCCCCTTCCTCAATATCTCTCTTCTATTTTTTTCTACAAGAATTGCAATTTATCTAATTGAATTTATATTAGCCTCATTTTTGTTTCTTTATTATAGACAATATCAATCCTAATGCTATTACTATCTTGCATACCCTTCAAGTTCCCACTATGTTACCTCAACAAAATCAATGCTTATCAATTTTTTTATTATCTCAAATGGATGGTCAATGCTTTGGTGGTGAGCACCCATCATATGACAAGGGTATCCTCTCCCTTCTTTTATAATGTTAGTGTACTTTGGTTCAAGAAGCCAATGAGGTTAAAACTTTGGCCTACCTATGTTATAAGTCTTGGTCTTCATCATTTGTCCTATCAACAAGATTCTACCCTCTTGGTGCTTTCAATTTTGGTTTTGGAGTTTCATGGCTTTGACCATGCCTCTCTCGTATAGATGATGGAATGCCATAGAGCTCTGCAACAATTGCACTTTTAGTCCAACCACAATGAGTGGCACTTTTTCATGTTTTAATGCTATACATAATCTCTTTGACTAATATCCTTTTGGAAAATTGGCATGCATGTTTTGCAACATGGCTACATATCATGCTAATATTCTCTATTCGATGGCATTTACATCCACTTCTTTGGTAGCTTCTTATTGTTACTTTTTGTGATACATCAACAAAATAAGTTCTTATTGAGTATTGGCTCTCAAATGGATGGTTGGCACTTTGATGGTGAGCACCAAACATATGATAGTAGTATCGTCTCCCTTATTTTTCTATGTTAGTGTACTTTGGTTCAAGAGGTGGAAGAGGTTAAAACTGCAACCTATGTTGCCAGTCTTACTTTTCATCATTTGGATTGTAAACAATATTCAACGCTCTCGATGCTTTCATAGGTATGTGGTGTCGAGCATAGCTCTCATATAGCTAACATAACACTATTTTTGTTTTCTTTATTATTTAATAATTGACAAATATTGCAATGTCCATTACTTAGAGTTTAAGCAATGTGTGTCATGTAAACTTTTGGTTGAAGGATTTGGGAGGTGGTATATGTTATTATAGGTGAGGATAAAGATCATCAAACATGAATATTGCTTTGATTCAATTTATAAAGAAAATGTTGATTAACACTCAACACTAACTTAAAATAACGTTAATAAAATTGTGTCATAAACTCATTTATTTACTTACATTATTCTGGATAGCACTACTTCAATGATGCCCTTACCATTTAAACTGAAATGCATGTGGTTTAATCAAATGTTACTCGTAGTAACCTCAACAATATTTATTATTATCTCATATTATTATTAAAAAACATATTTTATAATAAGAATTTGTTTCAAATTAATAATTACTCTATTATATTATATTCTTCTATATGGAGTAAAGTTAAAACCCATCTTGTCCATGTGATGGTGGAAATCTTGTACTCCTTTTAAGAGACAATAATTTTGCCTAAGTATACCATGTATTCATGAAGGTCATTAAATTGAATGAAGATTTTATTCTTAGTTTGTGGTTATTTATTCAAAGTTAAAAAATTCATATAATGACAATTCCTATGTTGACATTTTGTTGAATATTATTATTTTTCTTGTAATCTATGTGTATGTTAATGTCACCATTGATTGTGTATTATGAATAAGTTTGCATATATAATTGTGAGATCCATATGGTTTATAAAACATCCCCACATCAAAGACTTTGTTAATTTAAGAGTTGGCTTGGAGTGTAAGTCCTTATATTGATGTGATACCATCCTTTCTCATTCTAATATTAACATTGCTAATAATTTCAATACAATGTATTGTAAGTCGTTTTTGAATTGTGATTGTTATCTATATAATATTACAAGTTATTTGATTACAATAAAATATCTTTATATTAATATTTCGTACTAATGTTTATCGTCTTCTTTCTTAACTTTATTAAAAACTTTAAATAATGAAAAAAACCATTCTTCTTAGATATCAATGAAGAACCCCTTGTTAAATAAATTGCTTTTGAATTATGTCATAATATTAAATCCCAATAAGTCAAATCCCAATAAGTCAATGGGAATGTCCTTTTAAAGAAATTTCAATTGGGAAAATAATATAGGTTACGGAGTAATAAGTTGAGATTTAGAAAGTGCTTTTATCCTTCACCTTTATGTATACTTCTTATTTGATTATGATAATTTTGTCATAATTTTGTTTGTTTTTTAATTTCAATTGTTATAATTGATTTAGATATATTATAAGTGACATGGTTTTCAAAAGATGAATAATTAATTATAGACATTATTTTTTACCCAATTTATTATATTAAATATTATTTTATTAAAATTATTTAAAATTTACATTTATTTTAAATGGAAAATTAAATGATACTTTCAAATATTATCATTTTCATAATTAAATTATAATTAGTGCGTGTACTTAATGTGAGATAAACTCTAACCAAAACATGTAGCTAGTTGGCATTTTTAGCTCCCTTTCTAGTGACCATTCCATCATGCAAATTCAAAACTGCAAATTTTATCCATCATTTTTTGCAATATCCGTAATAGATAAAGACACTTAAAAAATTTAACATATTTTAACTCCAAATTGCAATTTAAGTAATGTGGATATCAAATTTTGCAATTCTATCAAACACCATCACTAACAACACCAACAACAAATAATGTAGTAAATAATGTAGTTGCTTCATAATCTTCCCCTTATAACCAACACTAAATTCTAAGTTATTAATCCCTGCCAAAGCATGACTATAATAATGAGTTTGTTATTGATTTGATATTAATTTACTTTATATTTTAAATTTGTTTGTAAAATGTAATGTTTAAGTTAAGAAAATAAATATATATGTTTTGATATAGTAAAAATATTTATTTTTCTCATCTCTAATTGGTTAATATATTTGAAGTCTTATTGTTGTCTTCACTTATTTCAATATTTAAAATTAATTGCATAATCAATAACAACAAATTCTAATTAGTTGTACAACATATATAGCACTTATTACACCACCACAATAAAATATTTTTTAAAATTTACATTTCTCAATATAAATCTCTATATCCCAACATGATGTTGATATTTTGTTTGGGATGTGTCATGTCATAACATATTAAAATGTTATATAAATTAAAATATATATTATATATTTTATAATATATATGTTAACACATTAAATATTATATGTATTGAAATATATATTATAATATTATATAAATTAAAATATATATTATATATTTTATAATATATATGTTAACATATAATATATTATATATTTAAATGTATATTATATTTTATAATATATATGTTAAGATAGTAAAATATTAAATATATTAAAATATATATTATAAAATGTTTATGTTTATTTTTATTTTTTATTTTTTAAATAAGATTTGCATTTGGCTTGCTTAGTTTAAGTTCAAGTTAATCTCAAAATTATATGGCCGCTACATTAAAGTAAAATTATGGTAAGATATTTTGTCCAATAGTTGTTATGACAAATCTATAAACTATGTGTCATCATGGAGCAATAAAGCTTTCTCCATCCCTTGTGAGTCTATGTCCAATTCTTTTAAGAAGCTGATTTCTTTTAAGATTACGAAACTAGCTCATTTGTTAGCATATTATTCATGTTTCAAAGTAATCATCATAATCAATAATTATAGGGTGTTAACTATCATCTTCATTTCCAAATTTACTTAGTAGGGACTAAGCTGCCTTACAACCCTTGTTTTACTCACATCAAGTATGATTTGAAATGACATGTCCAATGTTTTTATATTAATCCAATCTAAAGAAAGTATTTTGTTTTTTTAGTAAAATTGTACTATTTTGTGTTCTTTGTTTTGGTTGATGATAAAATTTTACTATTAAAATGACTTTTTATGGACAAGTGGCCCGCTTCGTAAGAAATAAGGAACATTTGATGTCAACAAAATGAGAAGAAAAACCCCCAAAAATAATGAGATATTGCATTTATTTGCTCAATAAAGGGGTTGGAGGACGCTTACTCATACTTCATGATTTTAAGCTCCTAGTGGAATCATTATTATAGATTCACAAAGAGGATTTAGTCAAAGATAAATGGTTATATACAAAGGATTGACAACCATGCTCTATAATAATATTTGTAAATTCAATGCCATGAAGCATTATGAGTGTATGTTTTTAGTGATTAACTTTGAATAAATGATGGGACTTTGGATGATGAGTTTTAATGGAACACTAGGATGAGTAATGTTTTTTTTTTTTTTTTTCCATGAAATTTACGATATAGGGTAAATAATGATTTAATTATTTATATTTGAAAGTTAGGATAAAGGATTATTTAATTAAAAAAAGTTTTTTTTTCATGTATTGAATTAGAAATAAAATAAAAATAGATATATATTAGAAAAATAAAAATAAATAGATATATATTAGTTTTTTTTTTATTATTATTAATTATATGAATTATTTCAAAATATTAAAAAAAGTATAGTTTTCAATTATTATATTTTTATTATTTATGTTATTATTCATACATGTATACATAAAAGAGAAGAGAAGAAGGTTGAGTAAACAAGTATATTAATTTCATAATCAATTAATCATTATATTAATAAGGAATTCATTATTTTTTGAATATTATTATTATATAAAAATTATAATATATTATGGCGTATATGTTATTGTCAACTAATCCTCACAATTAATACAAAATAAAAAAGAATAAATTTAATTAAATAAATCCAAATATAATGAATAATTTGTGAAATACACTATGTTTGCATGTACTCTTCTTGTTTTTGTTTTTATGATTAATTTCATTTTAAATAAACAATTCTTTTAAATAAAACCCAAATTAAAAATATTAACCTCAAACCCGTCCAAGCTCTATATCCACTTGTTTAAAAAAGGATTCCACTACATGTTAGCATTCGTGACTTTTAATATGATGATAAAAGATGTTGTATGTTTGACTATTGAGATTTTGTTTGACTCTTGAGATTTTATTTGTTAGTTAAGTGGATATTTTTTATTAAAGTTTCTTTTTTTCAAGAGTGTGGTATATTATTTTTCATAATTAAAAACAAGGTCAATATAAGAACGATAGTGATGGTGGAGTTTTTAGTTCTTAAACCCATTGACTCAATTATTAATGGAAACATTGATAAACTAATTTTATCAAAAAAATTTCTCTTTATTAATTATGTTAATCAACTATAACACATTTGCCACATTATGATAAACAAAAGTCTTAAAAAACAATGTTAATTAATAAGTTTTTTTTTGGGTCTAAACACATGGTTAGAGTGGTGTTAATGTCATGTATAATGAGTAAATTATTGGGTTGAATTAATAGTTGTTGTTGCCTCAATCTACCTATCTTTATGAAGTTGATGCCAAGCCCATTCAATATGTGTTTGTGAAATAAAATGCACTTTATTGAGAAATTATTAACCATTTCCTTTCAAATATAAAGGAAATAGAGTAGTCAATCTATGTTTATGTTTGTGGAATTAAATACACATGATTGGAAATTATTAGTAATTTTCCTTTAAAAATGGAAGAAGAAGAATATTAATCTGGAACAAAAACTCAACATAAAAATATGACATTGTATCAATCAAATTTGTGATTATTATAAATATCACAACTACAAATCAAAGAGAACTCATAATACATCACACCAAAATCATTGATAATATTAATGTATGATTGACAAAAATATTAATATATGATTCACACACATACAATTACATTAATCCAAGATTTATAATTTAAATTATTTTTCAAATTAATTTTATTTTTTAAAATCATTAATAATATTAATATATGATTAACAAAAATATTAATATACGATTAAATACAATTACATTAATCCAAGATTTATAATTTAAATTATTTTTCAAATTAATTTTAATTTTTAATATGAATAATATTTCATATGATTAACTTGTCACTTTGTATGTGGCCAAACCCTAGAATGACATCACCTCCCTTTGAGAGGGGGTTTGTGTTCTTTAAGACTTTGAATAGATCCTCAAACACACTTAATCCCTATCTAATCATACTATATAATATGAAAAATAGGATAATGTATAAACCATAAAGCATTATGATTCAAGGTTCAAATTTGCACTTCATACCCTCCGAATTTTCTTGGTCTCCATTCTTTTGGCACTCAAACAATAAAGTGAAAAAAACATCAAAAAAAATATACTTGATGGCTAGTGGTCTACCCTCCGAATTTTCTTGCTCTCCATTCTTTTGGCACCTCAAACAAAGTGAAAAAAACATCAAAAAATATACTCGATGGCTAGTGGTCTTTAGTAGCCTCCAAATATAATTGTTGTCTTAAATCTCAAGGGGACTAGGGCTAAGCCAAATGAGGCTCCTCATTTTAATTTGTGTTTTATGTCACTAAGTTTTTTTTGTAATGGTATAATGAAAAGTTTCTTTAATAATGTTATCATGAAAGAACACCTTTATGGGTGTAGGAATGAAAAAAAAAACCATGATATTAGGATATTTTGGGTAGAAGTATTTAAAATTTGATTTTTAATGAGTTTTATATTTAAATTATGCTATAGAAAGTTTGTTTCTTCTTTCTTGTTATTATTTTTAAGAAATTTGGGATTTTGGAATAAGTTGTTCCATTTATGATATATTCTTCATCCTTAAGTGTGGTTTTAGTAAATGATAAGTTTTTTTCCATTATTATAATACACTTTTGCTTAAAGGAAGAACTTTCTCTTAATAATCTCACTCTTCATTTTTTTCTCCAATATAAACCTCCTCAATCTCAGTTTTCTTAACTAGTGCTCAGTTTTCTTAACTAGTGGATATGATTTAGTCAGAGCTACAATCTCATCTTCCTCCTCCTTCTTCTCAATTCAAATTGACTATCTTTTAGTGGGGTAGGTATGACTCAAGAATCATTTCAGTTAATCATGCATATTGAGAACTTATGATCTATTTGGTTTATGAGATAACTAATTGCATTTGGTTATCATTTTCAAATATTGATCTTTAGCTCAAAAGTTCAATATTCTTATGGCAATTGGCCTAGAAGCAATTTGATTTGTAATAACATCTACAAGAGAAGTTTTTCAAGTCCTTTGTAGTGTTATATGCACAAATCTAATTTAGAAACTCTTGATCATATTTTCCTTTCCTTTTCTTATGCTTCTTACCTTTGGGGTTGGTTTTTCTCTACAATATGAAGATGCAAAGCTTGAGCTTTCCTTTTACAATATCCTTAACATATCTTTACCTCAAGGATTAAGGTACAATTGTGGAACATTATCTTTAGCTTTGTCACCTTGAATATATAGCGCAACATTGAATATTTGATGGAAAAGTTTTATACTTTCTTACATTAAGTGGAAAACAATGACTATTGTTGATCCAGATTATTTTCGGAACGAAACGAAAGAAGAGTAATTATAATGAAGTACTCATGAAAATTGCCAGAAACAGAGAACTACAACAATACTTGATTTCTATTAATGAAAGAATTGTAAAGAGACTGTAAAAATACAGAGTGCAAGACTTGCTAGAATGGTGGCTACTTTATCTTTGAGAAGAGATGTGACGGCTACGCTCATTCACCAGAAGATGATTACAATGAGTCTCTAAAGGCCTTTTTATGATAAACACGAATGGAAAAACCCTAGACGTCCAAAAACCTAACCCTAGGAGATGAAACGCCAAAAGTCATGTGGGACCCATTTGGGTAAGTTAGTACATTAACATCTCGAGGTCGTAACTTTTGCATACGATCTCTGTTTTAGGAGTGTGATAGCCCGTTGGAAAGGGATTTTTGAGAAATACACATTAAGCTATCAAAATCTAACTTTATCTACAATTTGATTGTGGTGAGCCAAAAAAACATTGTTCAGGGCCCCAAAACGGCCCTGGAAGTACAACAAGATGTGTTGACATGAAAACATACAAAATAAGTTAGTTGGATTAGGTGGGAGGCCACCAATATCCACCTGGAAGATGTTTAGGGCTTCAGAAAACCATAGAAGTGTAGAACCCACAATTACAAAGAAGTACAAAAGAACGTGTTGCACTAAAAACTGATAAGAGGAGCGAGTTGGAACAGATGGGTGGCCACCAATATCCACCTGGATCAATCCTCCCCCTTTAGGAAGCAATGGTCTCCATTGCGTTGAGTTCCCAGGGAAGAGGGGAAACCATTTTCTGAATCTGAAGCTTGGTGAACTACATGCCTTGTTGGAGAAGTTGTGCTTCTTGGCTTGTGGAAGACTGTTACAAACCTGTTGCTGGAGGGGTTGAATCTGTTCCACCAACCCGTTGTCTCTGGGTTTGATGGGGCATTGTGTAGGCACCATTGTAGGTGAAGAAACAATATCTTCTTTCTCTTCCACAATCTATTTTTGTTGGAAAGAAGGTGTTGAGGTTGAAATGGTTGTAGTGGTCTTCTGTGCATCCTTTGAACATACTGTGAAGAGGATGAATTTTGCAGTATGAGAGATTACCTTGCGACATTGTTTTGGTGGAGAAGTAATCAGAACTACCTCTGGTATCCTGTAGAGATGACCTCCCAGAGTAATACTGACACTACAGGGTCTAGACTCATAGACATCATGACGTTTCCACATATATGGTTAGCCAAAAACAACATCACATGCATCAAGATGGGCAACATCACACACTACCTTATCCTTGAAGGGATGAACTCCATAGGACATGCGACACTGTTGGATGACGCGGAGATCTCGTCCTTGGTAAAGCCATCCGATCTTGTATGGCTGTGGGTGTGGTGTTGTCGACAACCCCAAATGTTTGACAACCTTAGTTGAGATGAGGTTCTTCTCAATTCCCTTATCAACAATGAAATGCAATGGGGTTCCCTTCAAACACATCTATGAATGGAAGAGGCGCTCCCCCTCTTTAGGATCTACTGGTTCTTCTAGCTGAATTGTTGTGGTCGCGATAATAGTAGTGGGGTTTGCGTTGATGATCTGTCTGTTTTCAATATTTTCTGGATTGGATTTTGAATCAGGGTTTAGATCCATGTCTTTGACCTCAGCCACCAATGACTGTTTCGAGCGACATTCATCGGTGTTGTGCCACAAGCTTTTGTGGGAGTCACACTACTTCCTAGAGTCATTCTTTGTCTTTACTTTACTCTTCTTGTCCTATGTCTTGGATTGGTTGTCTATAGGTTGTTGGTTAGGGCCGTCTTTACCATGATTTAGTTATTGTAGAATTGCAGACCCGAATTCCCATTTGTTCTGGTGCCTAACTTTCTGCTCAATTTTGACAACATATCGATAGGCAACTCCCAATGATGAGATGTTTAGAAAATCCATTTCGGTTTGGATGTACCTATGCATAGTCCCACGGTATTTCAGAACCAGATGTCGCTCGGAGTCTTTGATACCCAGCTTGGTGCGCAAGGTATGGAAAGTATTTGTGAACTACAAAACTGTTTGGCTCTTCTCTTGCCGCAGTGTGGTCCATCTCATGTATTGGTCTTCATACTTATCAATAGGATAGTACTGTTCTTTGACCACATCCACAAAAAAATCCCAAGTGGGCTTGACCCCATATATTCCATATTTCTCTCTGGAACTTTGTTCCTAGTAAGTTTCCCACCAATGTTTGACATGGGGGAGAGCCTTGAGGAGTGTGAAGGTGATCTTTTCCCTGTCAAAAAAATTTTGAACAGAGAAATAACCTTCTAATAGATTTAACTATTTTTCTAGGGCATCCGCATCTATTTGACCTTCAAATATGGAATATAAAAATTAACTTGTACCTTGAAGGGAGAGGTTCCTCCAAAATGGTCGCTTGATGAAGATGCGCATGTTGCTATCGACAATCGTTGAAGGATGTGTGCAAAATTATCCATTATTTCATCCCTTTGTCGCGCGAGAGCTTGCTCAAGCAACAAATTAATAGAATCTTTTGCTCTGTCATTTTTTTTATGCCACCATCGAGTGTTTCTTGGGCATGTGAGAGTGATTGTACTCAAGAGAGACAAGCTCGAGACCCAACTGGCTATACTCAGACCTCATCGGGGACATGCGTGGAAAAAACGATCAAGAGCAGCCTACTCTGATACCACTGATCCAGATTATTTTCGAAACGAAACGAAAGCAGAGTAATTATAATGAAGTACTCATGAAAATTGCCAGAAACAGAGAAATACAATAATACTTGATTTCTATTAATGAAAGAATTGTAAAGAGACTGTAAAAATATAGAGTGCAAGACTTGCTAGAATGGTGGAAACTTTATCTCTGAGAAGAGATGTGACGGCTATGCTCATTCGCCAGAAGATAATTACAATGAGGCTCTGAAGGCCTTTTTATGATAAACATGAATTCCAAAACCCTAGACATCCAAAAACCTAACCCTAGGAGAAGAAACGCCAAAAGTCACGTGGGCCCCGTTTGGGTAAGTTAGTACATTAACTTCCTGAGGTCGTAACTTTTGCATACGACCTCCATTTTAGGTGCGTGATAGCCCATTGGAAAGGTATTTTTGAGAACTACACATTACACCATCAAACTTTGACTTTGTCTATAGTTTGACTACGGCGAGCCAAAAAAACATTGTTTAGGGCCCCAAAATGGCCCTAGAAGTACAACAAGATGTGCTGACATGAAAACATACAAAATAAGCCAATTGGATTAGGTGGGAGGCCACCGATATCCACTTGGAATATGTGTAGGGATTTAGAAAACCCCAAAAGTGTAGAACCCACAATTACAAAGAAGTACAAAAGAACGTGCTACACTAAAAACTGACAAGAGGAGCTAGTTGGAACAGGTGGGTGGCCACCAATATCCACATGGATCAATTGTCAACGAGACAATTTATCTTGTTGTTGGAGGGAGGATGATCTACAATGAATTTCTCTGAATTTGGGCAAGTTATAATTTTGTGGTATAATTGTAAATGTTTTTTAAAATGTCTCCACAAACATTTTTCTTGTTTGGACTTTACCTAATCAACCCCCCTAGAAAACAACTCTTTTCTAAAGTCTTACTTTCATAAACTTCACTTTGAAAAGAGGATAAAGATCATCAAACATGGATATTACTTTGATTCAATTTACAANAAAACATACAAAATAAGCCAATTGGATTAGGTGGGAGGCCACCGATATCCACTTGGAATATGTGTAGGGATTTAGAAAACCCCAAAAGTGTAGAACCCACAATTACAAAGAAGTACAAAAGAACGTGCTACACTAAAAACTGACAAGAGGAGCTAGTTGGAACAGGTGGGTGGCCACCAATATCCACATGGATCAATTGTCAACGAGACAATTTATCTTGTTGTTGGAGGGAGGATGATCTACAATGAATTTCTCTGAATTTGGGCAAGTTATAATTTTGTGGTATAATTGTAAATGTTTTTTAAAATGTCTCCACAAACATTTTTCTTGTTTGGACTTTACCTAATCAACCCCCCTAGAAAACAACTCTTTTCTAAAGTCTTACTTTCATAAACTTCACTTTGAAAAGAGGATAAAGATCATCAAACATGGATATTACTTTGATTCAATTTACAATGAGGATGTTGATTAACACTCAACACTAACTTAAAATAATGCTAACAAAATTGTGACATGAATTCATTTATTTAGTTACATTATTCTAGATAGAACTACTTCAATGATGCCCTTACCATTTACATTGAAATGTCAGTGGCTTAATCAAATGTAACTCATAGTTGCTTCAACAATATTTATCATCATCTTATGTTATTATTACAATTTTTTTCTAGACAAATTTTTTTTGTGTAATTTTATTAAAGGTAACAAAATTACATAAGTACATACCAATAGGTATTTTAGAGCACCTCTAAAGGCCTTTATATAAGTGTTTTACTCCTTCAAAGTTTACCTTTAGGTAGATGTCTTGTTTTGAAAGAAAAAACTATAAGCATACATAGTGATCCGGATTTAGGAGCGGAACGAACTGATTAACCGACTGAATACAGTAAACACAGAGATATGAAGAATACCACATATATCTAGTGAATAATATCTTCTATTGAATAATGAAATAGGCTGAAATTGTAAAACTACAGAACTAAAACACTTGCTCGAATGGTGGTAGTTATCTCCGAGAACAGATGTGGTTTCTACACGCATCCGTTTGAGTAGAATGAATTACAATGAGGCTCTAGAGGCCTTTTTGATATTACTCATGAATGCCAAAACCCTAGACATCCAAAAACCTAACCCTAGGAGGTGAAATGTAAAAATTCATGTGGGCTCCTATGGGTAAGTTGGTACCTCAACTTCTCGGGTCATAACTTTTGCATATGACCTCCGTCTTAGGCGCGTGATAGCCCATTGGAAAGGTCTTTCAGAGAGATACACATTTCACCGTCAAACTCTGACTTCGTCTACAATTTGAGTATGGAAAGCCAAAAAAACATTGTTTGGGCCTCCAAAATGACCCTGGAAGTACAACAAGATGTGTTGACATGAATACATACAAAATAATCCAATTGGATTAGGTGAGAGGCCACCAATATCCACCAGGAAGATGTGTAGGGATTCAGATATCCCCAAAAGTGTAGAACCCACAATTACAAAGAAGTACAGAAGAACACGCTGAACTAAAAATGGACTGGATCAATCCTCTCCCCTTAGAAAGAAATGATCTCCATTGCGTTGAGTTCCCCCATCAGGTGAGGAAAATTTTGCGGATTTGGCCCTAGGTGAGCCACTTTCCTTGGTATAGGAGTTTCCTTGTATTGACAACTCGATAAAGTTGAATCCTCTGCCAGCGAGTGCCCTTGACCTATGTGTCCACTATATGATTAGTGGATGCTTGTTCCATGCAGTGAGGGTTGAGCTATGTGGGTGTCAGTTGTTCTGCGATCTTTGAGGTGTCCAATAATGGTGGAAAATATGGTAGAAGGAGGTCCACATTGAACATTAGGTGCAGGCCAAGGAAGGGTGGAGTGTTGAGCTCAAAAGAATTGCTACCCATGACCTTGGTGATAGTGTAAGGCCCATAAAAAAGTGGGTGGAGCTTCCGATGGGGCCCTGTGAGACACTCCTTATGCAAATGTAACCATACTTTGTTGCCAACCTGAAACTGGTGTGGTACCCTGTGTTGATCATGGCGCTGCTTGTACTTAGCATTGGATTTCTGCAAAATCTTCTGGACCTGTTGGCATATGTGCTAAATCCACTCAATGAATCTGATGGCTTTGCCAATCGCAGACTGATCATGGGAAGTGTCTATCTGGGTGGTGGCAAGGGGAAGTGAAACATCAATGGGTCCCAAGGGTTGGAATCCTATCCCCACCTGAAATGGGCTATGACCGGTGGAGCTATGGAGAGCTCTATTGTAACTGTGTTGAACATAGGGGAGACTCTCGTCCCATGTACGTGGATGCTTAGAGTTGTGCATGCGCAGGATGTGCACAATCATCTGATTAACGACCTCTGTTTGGGCGTCTGTTTGGGGGTGGATAGCAATGGATTTTGTGAGCTTGGTGTCCAACAATGATTAGAGACTCGACCAAAATGTGCCGAGGAACCTACTATCCCAGTCGAAGATGATGGTTTGTGGTATCCCAAAGTGGATCCACACTCGTTTGAGGAAGAGCTTGGAAGTATCTACTGCTGTGATATTCTTCTTCCAGGCTATGAGGATGGCCATCTTCGAAAATTGATCAACGACCACAAATACACAGTCATTTCCTTGCATGGTGGACGAAAGGCCAGACATGTAATCCATTGAGATGGATTCCCAAGGCTTCTTGGGAGTAGGAAGAGGGATGTGTAAGCCTTGCTTCTTGATGGTTGGCTTAGAAATGACACAGGAAGTGCAATATCTGATATACTTGTTGACATCCTGTCGAAGTTTTGACCAATAAAAAAGTTTCTGAAGAACAACCATAGTTTTCTCCACGCCAAAATGTCCTGCCATCCAACTGTAGTGGGATTCCCAAATCATCTTTGTACGCTCACTTGTAGGAACACAGAGATGGCCCAAGTGGCATAATATTCCATCCTGAATGTGAAAATCAGTCACAGTTGCGCCTGTACCCAAGAGTTGATAGGTGGTGGTGAAGTCCGGGTCTTGCTGATAAAGTTGGGGCCACTCAAATGCTTCATGCCCATAGGAATGGAGCACAGTGGTGAGTGCAACCATAGGAGGTCGATTGAGGCAGTCAACGACACGATTTGAGATACCTGTCTTATACTTGATGTTGAGATGGAACTTCTGCAGGTAGGTGGACCACTTTTGATGGCAGTCGTTCTGCAATTTCCCCTGTGTCTGTATGAACTGCAGAGGCTTGTGATAAGTGTGTATGATCATATCCTTTCCCAGAATGTAATGTTTCCATTGACGACAGGATTGTACAATGGAATACATTTCCTTGTCATAGGTGGGGTATTTATGGACAATATCTGAGAGTTTCTCATGATGGTATGCCACTATATGAATGTGCTTAGTGAGAATTGTCCCCACAACATAGTCAGATGCATCAGTCTCAATCTCGAATGGTTGCTGCAGATCAGGCAAGGAGAGTACTGGAGCTGAACACAAGCGATGCTTTAGATCATCGAATGCTCGTTGTTGGTCCTTCCCCCATATGAACTTGGCCCTACCACCACCCTTGGTCATCTGGTTGAGGGCCCATGCAATATGGGAGAATCCCAACACGAACCATCGATAGAAGTTGGCTAGTCCAAAGAAGCTCCGAAGCTCGATCAGTGTGGTCGGGGCTGTCCAGTCACAGATGAATTGGATATTAGCTGAATCAACATGTACCCCATGCTCATCAACAATGTAGCCCAAGTATTGTACCCTGTTCATGTCAAAAGAGCATTTTTCCAAGTTGGCATATAACTTGTGCTGTCGCAGATTTCTCAAAACCCGTTGAGTATGCTGCATGTGCTCCTCCCACGTTTTGCTAAAGATGAAGATGTCATCCAAATATACCACCACTAAGGAGTTGATGAAGGGTCTCAACACATCATCCATCAACCTCATGAAAGTGGCTGGTGCATTTGTTAAGCCAAAGGGCATGACTAGCCATTCGAAGAGACCTTCTTTAGACTTGAAGGTTGTCTTCCATACATCAGTTGGTTCGATGGGAATCTTGTGGTAGCCAAAATTTAGGTCAATATTGTTGAAGAAATCCCCCCCCTTGAGTTGGTCAAGAAGGTCATCAATCCTGGGAATGGGGTACTGGTTCTCGACTGTGATTTTGTTTAAGGCTCTGTAATCAATGCAAAGTCACCAAGTCCCATCCTTCTTTTGCACCAGTACAATTGGGCTTCTATAAGGGGAGGAGCTAGTTTTGATGTGCCCCTTCTGGAGAAGCTCTTGGATATGATGCTTGATTTCATCATTTTCCATCAACGAGCGACGATTGACTGGTCCATTAGGTAGAGGTGTGCCATGGGTCATATCAATTGGATGCTTGACTTGGCAGTGTGTCGGTACCCCTATAGGTGGGGAGAAGATGTCTCTGTATTCTTCCATGATCCTGTCCACTTGCTTCTGCTGCAAAGAGAGGATATGTGTAGAGACCATAGATGTGGCGACGACCTTCTGCTTACTGTGAGCACAGATTAAAAAAAAGATGAACTTGCTGGTATGTGAAATGACCTTACTGCATTTCTTAGCAGAGATTAAAGAAATAGAAGTAAGCGACGCTACCTTTGGTATCATGTACAATTGTCTACCCAAAGTAATAATAACACTGCGAGGTCTAGAATCATACACAACATGACACTTCCAAAAATATGGTTGTCCTAAAATAACATCACAAACTTCAAGGGGAGCAATATCACACAATACCTTATCTTTGAAAGGCTTGATGTCGTAGGGCATATGAAACTGTTGGCTGACACAAATATCTCTTCCTTAGCGAAGCCAGTCGATGGTGTAGGGATGCGGGTGCGGTGTCGTTGGTAGGTCCAATCGCTTGACGACATCTGCTGAAATCATGTTCTTCTGACTACCACTATCGACAATGAAATGAAGTGGATCCCCCTTTACCCACATCTGCGAGTGAAAGAGGCATTCCCCTTCCTCTGGTTCTTCTGGATCGCTTGGCCGAACTTTGGTGGTAGTGACAGTGGCACTGGGTTCAACATCGATAATCCACTTCCCTCCTTCAGGATTTGATTCAAAATCAGAATCGACCTCTGACTCATAAGCCTTCAGTTCGACCGTGAGTGATTGCTTGGAGCAACATTCTTTGGTGTTGTGCCAAGGGATTTTATGGTACTCACACCATTTTCCCTTGTCCTTCTTGTTGGATAACTGAGAGGGGGGGGTGAATCAGTTGTCCTCGTGCTTAAACAATTATGCTTCTTTTAAAATCTTTACAAGGCACTCAAAGATGATCACAATAATGCAGAGAAATAAACAAAGGCACATTCAACATCGGTCACATATATGAGAAAGACAGAGACAGATAATTCCCGAGGAAACCCATACAGGGTAAAAACCTCTTTTTCTTTATATGATAATTATTATCTACATTCTTTACATTATCATACATATGAGCACCAACTCATTGTGAGGCTACAACCTTTGGTTTTGCAAGCTGCAACTCGCTGAGAGCACCAACTCTCTGTTTTCTCTAGCACCCACTAGAAGGAA
>SNQJ01S0150773.1:9708-32896 GCA_010110895.2 Picea sitchensis
TCCGGGTCCCTCTTGTTTCTTGCTAAGAGGCCTTTTATTGCCTTCTCGGGGATCCCTGGGCGAAGCATCTCGAGGTTTCATTTTAGGCTTTTGTCTTTTACCAGTTGCTTTTACCTTCTGGGCCTTTAGCCCCTTCTTCCCATGAGATAAGGTGCAATCCTACAAATAGGTCAACCGATGCCCGAACAAGGGGAATGGGATAAATTAGCCGGAGATAAGATGAAACAGTGGTGCTATGATGGGAGCAGAGGATGGCTTTTTAGAAATCCCCCCAGTGGCAAACCAAGACCTATGGGCACAGGCTTGCGAGGGCACCCTGTCAATTTCCCCAAGCATGGTCAAGTGGGCTAATGTAAGATCCAAGCAGTTGTTAGAGATAAAAGGAATCAGATGCATATATTTAAAGGTTTTAATGATCAAAAGTGACACATACCATGATACCTGGACCAATTACCTCATGGAGCTAGAACGTCTTCCGATACAAGACCAAGCCGATGGTGATGGATGTTGCTGCTGCTGACAAGACAAATCTGATGGAAGAAGAAAAGGATAGGCCCTCCAGGGCCATGCTCAGGTTAATCCTGCTCTCAGTACTCCATGTCTAGGACCTATGGGCCTCGAGACACGATCTCCTAGTTATCCCTAAAAAGCGGGGTTAACAATAACAAAAACAAAAGAGCCTAAGGAAACAAGCTTTCTAGCTAGATTTCCTTAGTTCCTTTCTTCAAAATTTTGTAGTTTTTACTTAGAAATTTTTTGGGTTTGTCTACTAATAACCAACGACACTTTTAAAGTGTTTTGGCCATCTTTTGTTTCCATTTGTTTGCTGTTTTGTGCAGGTTAGCGAATAAACAAGGGGAAACTTTGCCAATATTTGGCGGATTAGGAACATTTGGGACTTCCAGAAGCACCTTTTACATTTGTAAACCACTTTGTAACTTGTAAATATCTTCGATCCATCATTATGAGGATCCAAAATCTCATTTAAAAGAGATCATTGTAACCTAGGCATTAAAAGAGTGGGCTACACAGTGCCTCATTTCCGTTCCCACCATGGGGGTGGTGTCTTATGGCGTGATTGTGTACTTTGCTTAAGTGTTTCATTTCTTTTCTTTTCATCATGTAATAAGCATAAAACAAACAACAATCATCACATAGATTAGATTTCAATTTGGGAAGTAATACTTTATTTGCTAGATTAGATTTTCTTTTCTGGAATTTTACTTTATGCACTTTCAAGTTGGAAAATAAACATCTCCCCTCAACTCCCGGTGCTTGTTCCTGACCCTTCTAGTTGCGAGCTTGCCTCGATCTTCTGGAAGTAAGTTTCAAACACATCTTGCTGGTTAGTGTGGATTAGATTAACTAGGACAATCTTTAGGAGTTATTTCTGGTATGGAAACATAAGAGAATTTGTGTAAGAAATCCGGTGGGACCTTTGAGATCGAGGTTCTCCCTGTCGGATCTCCCACATTTTCTTGAGCTTGTGTGCAAAATCAGAGGGATATTCTCCTTGTTGGATATTCGGCAAGCTCAACCTCCATCCTAAGAAATATCCTCTTGGAGGCCACATCTAGATTAGTTTTATTTCCATGCAATAATAATCACATCCAAACATTAATAAATTTTAATAAAACTTTCAAAGCAAACTCCACAGGGTACTTTACAATTACACAACATAACACACGTTCTCAACATTTGGCACTGGTCTCATTTCAATATCTTAAGAATCCATTTGCTTCAAGTATTTGCTTTTGCAAGTCTTTAATTATATCTTGAAATATCTATTTGGTTTATGGTTATTTCACTTGCAACATCTGTATCCTTTACATATATTTTGTGCAAGTGTTTCTGTTGATTATCTATCTCCATAAGCTTTGTCTTTATGAATGAATGATATATATTGTTAATTTAGAGTTACTTTTGTTGTAGTTGCTTTTGTTGCAATAAACTCCTAGATTTATTTCTTGTACTTAGATTAGTTCAAGCCATAGATTATTTTATTTAGGGACTACCTTCTTGGTTTCGCTAGGAATTGGCCTAGACGGAGGAGTTGCGGATTAGGTGACAACACCTTAACTCTAATTTACCCCCAAGGACACACCAAGTGGATTGAAGATTTCTTCCACGTCACCTAGGTGTGTATAAAGGCGGCAACAATTTGCATGATTGATTATTTATTTATTTATTTTATGGGTCCCCCATTTTTTGAGAAATGTTTCATTGTTCTTTGGATCCTAGGGCGAGCTTTTAATGAATGATGTTTTTGCTAGGGCACCTTCGAGCCTAATGGCCCCTTCTTTGCATGAAATGAGGTGGATGTCTTTCTTGGGTCAATAAGCTCGAAAACCCAACAGATGAGGAGATGAAATGGAAGAAGTATGGAAAGTGATAAGTATGATCGGGAATGGTATGATGACTCTTCAAGGAACCCCCCAGTAGCACCACATTCTTGAGGGTGACCAACTTGTTATCCCCTAGCCTAGGGATAACTAAGGAGATTATGTCTCGAGGCCCACAAGTCCTAGACATGGAGTACCGAGAGCCATATTGACTTGAGCCTGGCCTTGGAGGGCCCATCCTCTTTTTTTAGCGCCTCCATTTGCAACAACATCCATCCCATCAACTTGGTTCTGAAGTAGCTGTGGGTCTTGCTCCATGAGGTAATGAGTCCGGGTATCATGGTATGTGTCACTTTGATTCTCAAAACATTTGAATATGTGCATTTAATTCTTTTTTGCTTCGTCACGTGTGCTTGGACTTTATGCCTTTTTGACTTGTCCATACCTGGGGGGGATGCCATAATGCCCTAGCAAGTTGGTTCCCTAGGAGTGAGTTGCCACTGGGTGGGCTTATGAAAGGTCATCGTCCATTCCTACCATACTTATCACTTTTCATCATCTTCCCTCTCATCTTTCCCCTACATTGGTTTGGGCATTAGGTTTGCCAAGATAGTAAAGGGTTGTACCTTTCCTTGTGGGAAGAAGGGGCTAAAGGCCCAGAGGGTAAAAGTACCTAGCAAAAGTTAAAAGCCAAAATATCAAACCTTGAGATGCTTCGCCTAGGGATCCTTGAGAAAGCAATAAAAGGCTTCTCAGCAAGAAAAAGTGGGGACCCATAAAAAGATAAAAATCAAGACCTAGTTGGTGGATAGGGGGTCTCATCACGAGCCAACCTATTCGGTCCATGGGCATGTAGCGGTGTGACACTACTATTCATATGGTCACCACGCTAGGGTAGTGGCACTTGGTGGCATATCCAAGAGAAAGGGGGTCTCATCACGAGCCATCCTTCTCATCTCCGTGAAATGCTTGTGGGTAATGCTGTCACCATTGGTCACCACGCTAGGGCAGGGTCCCCCAGCTATTCTCTTGAAAGAAAAAGAAATAAGATAAAAAGTAAAAAGGCATTGAACGAGCTAGAAAACAATTGCATCCATGACAAGGTGCAACTCACCCTCTTCAGAGGCACCCATAGGTAAGACCTACATTTCCCTGTCACCACTGCACCCCTTGCCCAAACATCCCCCACACCATCTCATGCACTTACATGACCTCTTGGTCTTCACCTGGAAACACCCCACACCTAAGGAGAATTGGTCCAATAGGATGTCCTGGAACCCTCTCCAAACCTGGCTTGTAGAATAACATAACGTCTTTGAGCACTTGTTTGGGAAAAGGGGGTTTTATGCACATGTTTGGGTAACTAGATTATTAGATGTGATTGACATTGCTATGATGCTTGTGACTTATGATCCCATGGAGGGCATACTTCTTGTTGTTGCAGGACCACGCCCGACGAACAGGTACATATGGGGAGATGATTAGCTCAGACCTCCATAGGGCTAAAAGCCCACCAGATGGATGCTGAGACCCCAGCCAGGGGCAGACATATACCAGAGGCTTGCATCGGAAAGAGAGGAGGGGGTTCCACTAGAGATAGCGTGGCAGGCTTGGACCCAAGGAGGTCTTGCCTTTCCCCTTAACGTTGGCCTTGGAAGGCCCATGACGTCACCCAACGTCAGATGGACATGATGGAGGTAGTTGTGTGCCAAGTGGCACGTGTGGCATGATCCAGAGGCCTTAGAAGGCCTAACGTTTTGCTCCTGGAGGCCAACGTCTCACTTAGGAGGCCCAACGTCACCCTAGAAGGGCATGATGTCACTTCTTTTGCATGTTTTAGGGTTTAATTTGTCAATTTTATGTAAAAAACTGGATATTTGATGTAACGAGTCATGTTGGCCTTTTTGACCTAATTTTGTAATTAAAGGTCATTTGGATTGTATAAATAAGGGATTAATCCCTTGTATTTTTTCATCATCTTTCACTCACACAAGTGAGGTCTGAAATTCGACCTCTTTAAGGCTTATTGGCTGAAATTAAGTGGTGTGCAACTCTTGGAGGAGGCTTGTCTTGGTGTATTTTGTCATTTTCTTGGTGGAAAGTCTTCAACTAGGGCATATTGCTAGATTATTCTTGGTGAATGTAAGTGAAAATCTGAAATTCTTTTTTCTTTGAATGGTTATGGTATCTTTTACTTTGCATTTATTAAGATTATGAGATTGCTAGTGTGAAACCCTAGGAAATTAAGCACATGTTATTGTCCTTATCTCAATAGCTATCCACCTACTAGATTTTGCTACAAGACATATCCATTGAAGCATGTGCTAGAGCCCTACCTTTGTAGCACTCTAACACCATTGCTTCATCAAGCTTTTATTTATCTCAAGCTTGAGCTAAAGAAGAAGGAAAACCGCTAGGGCGTAGGGTTACCTACTTCCTAGTGGCCGTTTTCCTTTTAGGGTTTGGTGATTGAGGCCTTGGGTTACCAACACCTCAACCACTCTCCCTCTTGTCTTTGGTTCACACATTATCATTTGTTTCCTTCAAGATTGCTGCTGCAAAAAAGTTACTTCATTAACCCTAAAGACACTGGTTTATACGTTACACTTGGTTGATTGATGAAAACAACTCTTAAACCATTTACCTCAAGCTATTTGCTAACTATTCCTAACACTAGATTAGATTGATCTACTAACATTCTTGCTGCTGTTACAAAAGTAAGCTACAACCATATATTGCAGCCATAAAAGCTCCTAAAAGCAATTGTGAAAGTTGATTTTTACATTTCCTTCTTAGCTTCTGACAAGTGCCAACATATTGCTAATTCTAGGTTAACATTTTGGGTCATTTTGAAGCTTATTCAAGGCTTGATTGTGAAGCTATTAATATATATACATTGTTTTTATAAATTTTTGTTTGGTTCATCTTATACATCAACTTATTGCTTTTATTGAAAGTCCAAGGTTTTACGAACCTCTAACATCAATTGTTACTTGCAAAATAGGGTTTTTCTTGTGGTCTTGTTCTGGGCAGGTACACTTAAGCATATCTTTGCTTCATATTGTTAAACCTTTGGGACTTTCTGATCGGTGTGACTTGTGAGAGGGGACAACTTTTCTTGATACCATTACTTTTTCCTTCTCAAACCCCCAGGTCATCGAGGACGTCTCCCTTGGGCTTTCACCCCTAAAGAGAAAGAGGTGTCTTATTTAGGTGACAGTGATAGGACAACCTCTTGTTATGCCAATTTACCGTCCACTTGCCTTTGGCTTTTGGGAAAGTACAAATTGTGCGATAACACAACTTACTAGGACGTGATGATACCCACTAAGGTTAAATAAGGCAAAAGGTATAGTTTCCAAGGAAACGTTCTGTAATCAAGAAATGATTCTTTGCAACATATTCAAATCCTTCATTTATTAAAGTGACACTTACCATGAAACTGGACTTATTACCTCATGAAGCAAGACTTGCTGTCCTATGGGGCCAGGCCAATGTGATGGATGTTGCTCTGCTGCTGGTGATGACCGTTGGTGCAAGTCAAGATAGGAAGGGCCTTGTGGGTCTCTGCTAGTCAATCTGGATCTCAACACTCCATGTTTGCTACATGTGGGCCTCGAGACATGATCTCCTTAGTTACCCCTAGACTGGGGGGGCGGTAACATGTCCATGCTTGTGTGTGTAAAAACAATAATGGAAAGGTTTAAAACATTAAGTCAACATAAAATGACCATAATGTTTGATCATAATGCCTAATTTAGGTGGTTCAAAAGTAATTTGAAATAGGAAATAGAGGAGAATGTTTATGTTAAAATTCTATGACTATTTAGAATCACCATTTTGAATTTATTATATTGGAAATCAAGGGTTCTAATAAGACCTTGAGTGTATAAGACAAGATCTAATGGAAATATCATGTTTTAGTGGAGATAAAGATGGGATTGATCCTAGAGAATGGTTGAATATTATGAGGGAAACTCTCTCTCTCTCTCTCTCTCTCTCTCTCTCTCTCTCTCTCTATATATATATATATATATTCCAAGGAAAACCTCATGGGGAAACTCAAGGGATGCTTACCCACATTCGTGGATGGCATCCCTAGTAAACTTGTTACTATAGACTAGTGTGCCTAATCCAGGGGGATTCAAACCAAGCACATGCTAGCACAAAACTTGCAAATGTCAAGCAACATTAGCGACACCGATAACCAGTTGAGCTAACCCTTTGGGTTGAATTTTTTTCAATATTATATCTAAAGGGTGAATATTTTCAAGGTGATGCCCTTGATTGGTGGCATAGTCTTGATATAAATACACAACACAACAGTTGGGAAAATTTTGGAAATGCATCCTCATATAGATGGATGACATAAATGAAATCAAACGATATTCATAAACTCAAGATTGAATTGAAGAAAGTTAAAGACGAACTTGCACAAAAGATGATCAGTTATCCAAGTTGCAAGCCCTTAATCAACCACTTCTTAAGGAAATTAAGAACTTTAAAGAAGAAAAATGATGACTCAAAGGAAGAATGGGTAATGAAAAATGATGACTGAAAGGAAGAACGAGTAAAGATAAAATAAATAAAAGAAAATCATAATAAAAAATTGATTAGCTGTGTTAAGAATCTGAAAGGGCATCTGCAAGAGGCAAAAAACAAAGATCATAGATGAAGAGATGACCAGGAAAATTGAAGAGGAAATCCATAAAAAGGTTGAAGATGCCCTACATACCAATGAGATCAAATAAAAATGTAAGAAAAAAGTGAAGGACAAAAGAAATTGATGGATAGTGTCACCCTTCAATTTTAGGAGAAGGAAGAAAAGCTACAAGAAGGTTATCAGAAGATACTTGAAGAAGTGGAGATCCAACCAGGGAAGGTCAAAGTCAGATTGGGAAACTCAACAAAAATATTTGACAACATTCTCTCCTAAGCAAAAGCAGTCATAGATCAAGCACCTATGCTAGAACATTTTACTCTATTGGAAAAAAAGATGGGTGCAAGGTTGGTCGAAGGTGAAGGAGAACCATCAAATGTGAAATCATATCAACAAACTCCATAAAGTCTACAAGAAAGGTACAGAACAAGATCCTCAAGTATATAGAAGAAGATGGAAAAATCAATAGCATTATGGAACCAAAAGTCAAGGAATAGTTACACAACAAGATATTATCAGAGACCAACAAGTATAACAAATTGGTAAACTTACAACAGTGCATGGAATAAAAAAAAAAAACCTGTGACATCAAATTATCAAGGATTGACATCGACAAGAATCAATTGTGGATAAATGGATAATTAATAGGGCATTAAGAGTGCAAAAATATGAGGGAATCCTTGATTTGGTTTCATAATATGTAAAACCCTTAACTACAAAGCTTCTCAAAGTGGGGTACTATGTAATGACCCTAATGGGGGTATGTAAGGGAATAAGGGGTCAAATGTATGTATATAATGTGTTGACCTAGTAGTGGACCTACATGGGAAATGATAGAGAGATAGTATATGTAAGAGGTCAATAGAGTCATTATTACACACATTTTCTTATGATTATTGTACTGGGATATATTTGGATTATTTGGAGTTCTCATAATATCTAATGAATTATTGTGTAACTCATCATAATAATAATTTGTGGAGCTGTGTTCCACGTTTGTCTTTGGTGTACATTTTGTGTATGCAGGTTTATTATATTTTATCGTGTATTTTGTTTATTACAAATATATGTTAGTGTTGTACATTAACGTATATGTATGGACCTGTAAGCAGTTCTAGACAAATATTATCACTGTGGAAAACTTTGACTTCATGTTTTTTTTGGGATGGTTCACATCATTTTGGTTTCTTCTGAATGTGAAAACTGATTTCAGAGTGTTTGAAGGGGAAAAAATGAAGAGATGTGACTTCTCATTGATCCTTCCTTTTAATGTGTCTTTTTTTCATGTTAATGAATTCTAGGCCCACCCATTTTTGGATAAAAAAGGAAATGCCATTTAGTTGGATGAAAAATGTTGAGAAATGCCCATGGAAACATTTTCCAGGTGTTTCCAAACTGTTTCCATTTTGTTTTTGTTGGAGAAATATTTTCCTTACAGAAATGGAAGGAAACATGATTGTTTTGGTTACTTTGGCTGTAGATTGTACCATATTGATTCTTAACTCTCCTCATGCAAAGCATTGCCGAATTTAGTCATTGTAATTTTACAGGTTTGGTTATATAATTTGTTTTCATTTTGTATTTTAATTTTGTATATTCTACATTTAATCATTATTTTACATAGTACTAAAACAACCACAGAACTACCATTTAGATCTTCACATGACAAGCGAAACGCCTTTGTTTCCAAACAATTACATACAAGTTGAGTAGACTTGTGATAGATGACTCAGAACATTATTATCTTTCAAGCCTATCTTTGATTGTTGAGAAGAAAAGAAATACATTCTCTAGAACGATCTCCTATTAACTCGGTTTTTTCCGGTTAAAGTTACTATACCGATATTTGTAAGGAATATATGCAAACTATATATTATATATTGCAATATATATAATATAATTTGTTGTTGCTTAGTTTATTGCTTCATGATGCAGAATAAGGTATCTGTTTGAAAATAGGCATATATTAGTGAGTCTTTATTTTCCTTTTAAATTGCCCACTTAACTTTAGAGATTGTATATCTTGGAGTTTCATCAAGCTGATTAATCAGAATTATAGTAGTTTGGTATAATTTATTTAATTTTATATTGATTTCATTTTAGGGACATGCTAAACAATATATCTTATTTGATCCTTTTTTGACTTATGTCTTTTAATGCCTTTTACTTAGGACTGTGGGCAACCGGGATTTACAATTGCAGAGAGGAGGCGATTCTCAACTATATTGTCACAGTATTATATCTTTTCTTGTTCATTGCATTCAGATATTTTTCAGTCAAACAAATGAAGCATTGAGTTTACTTTCCTAGTCACAAGTAGAATCTCACATTTAGTTCACTCTCCTAGTTGTCTACCTAGTATAACCCTTCAAATATTCCAAGGCAAGGAACAAACTAAGTTACTGGAATACAGATATTGTTACAAATTTTGAGACGGTTACAAACATGCTAGTTTTTTAAAGAAAATTTAGTATATGATATGTTCAGAAACAGCATATGTGAAAGTTATATAACATATATATATATATATATATATATATATATATATATATATATATATATTTATGTATATATATGTAAAATAATTGTCTTATATGTATATATATGTAAAATAATTGTCTTAGGTATGATACAGAATTAAATTCCACAGAGAAGAAGGGTTAAGAACATGGGTTTCCTCCTTGGAGCTCACAGGTTCAAAACTGGAAGGGGGTAGGGCATGTACACGATACACCTCCGTAGACTAAGCAGTCAAATTGCTGCATGGAGGGGTCTCTTGTCCCACAAACAATGGGCCCCATACATCAATTTAGTGTCCGGCTAGGCCATGACCTTAAATTTAGATATAAATAAATAAATAACTTTCAAAAATGGACTTTTATGCATGAACCTTGATGTGGTTTTATCTGGTTTTGAACATTATTACTCGAAAAGTTGAAACATGATTGTTGAAACAAAGGTCAAGTAGATAGACAATAGAGCTTGACTAGGACTATCATTGCCACATCAAATTCTTTCTAGGAAGCAAAAGCCACAAGTAGTTTGCTATATTTCTTCAAACATGAGGCTATGAATTGATATTCATGTATAAAAATCTTGCACAAGGGAGCTCTAGTTGATAAGTGGTTCTATGGCATAGATCGAGTCTAATGACATATTCAATTATCTAGTTGTTGAGTTTTCAATGAATGTTTATTTAATTAATGTTTCTATATTAATTTTTTGAGGAGGGGTGGATAAGCTCCTATATAGTACACAGATCACGTACAGAGCCATGTTGTATCCCTTCTTTATATGATTCCATGGATGGTCCTAGAGGGATCCATGAAGGATGGGGATTGGATACATATCCAGGCATATCTTGGGAGGAAGGGGGAAAGATCCAGTGTTGAGAAAATCTTTAAGTTAACATTTGTATAAGTCTTGGTGGAATCAATCTTAGCAAAGACTATCCAGCTCATCGTTGAGAGAAAAGGGAAGAATAAATTATGTGAATGTCCACAATTGACCAAAACGCAACCAATGGGATTAAGAGATACATTATGCATAGAACCTTGATAGTGTGCCTAACTCATGTTAAAGCTAAATGAAAAATAGAAATGCAATATATATGTATGTGGCTCAACCCTATTGCCAAAGGTGCAGTGCCAATGGGAGGTCACGGGATCCATTCCCACAGAGTCCTTTGGGGTTATCAGCAGCACATGAGCAGTGATAGAAACTATAAAATCAAGTGGGTTAGCTCAATTAGTTCGAACAAACTATTTCAAGGCAGAATGTGCCATGAGGTCATAGTTCAATTTCATCATATAAGGTCATAGTTTAGACTTGATCAAATATCACAAGTTAGATTTGGTTCTTCAAGATTTATTGGAAGTTATAATTGTCATTTCACCTTAATTTGTTGTTTTAACTATCTATCTTTCACTTAAAAAATATTCTTGTTAAATTCAAATAAATCCAAAGTGACATCTTAAGAACATAAGTTGGATTTACCATTGATTCAAGTCTAATTTTATCACATAGGTAATATCTCGTATTAGATTTGTTGTAATCATATTGGAAAGTGTTTCATTGCTTGTCTTTCAATTCCTAATTTAGTTATAACTCTAAGTTGTTCATTTAAAGTGTATATCTTATCTTTGGGTTGATCTCAGTCTAATTGCAAATCTGAAATTTACATTTTAATTCAATAAATCAAATTTGGCAATTGGACAAGTCGAGTCACACTTGGACTTGTCTTCTATTAAACACACATTTGGAATTCATCTTAAAGTTTTACATCTTAAAGATCAATTTGTGTCTTACTTCTGTTGAATTTTGATGGTTACTCAAGCACATGTAGTTCCTTTTCAATTTTAGCATGAACTTGAACCTTAAACAATTCAACATCACAAAATACAATTGCTGCAGTAAACAAAGATCACAAGATGAATAACCATGCACAAGACACCAGAAATTTATCCTGGGAAAACCCAACAATCCTTTGCTATAAAGTCAAGAGAAGATAACCCTCTCACTGGAAAACCTAGTGCACACAATAGGGTGCTCTATGACCAAGAAAGATAGCACATAGAAGAAGTGCGCACTAAATTATAGCTCCCCAAGTTCAGTCTATGTGTTGTGAGTGAATGAGATGATATGATACACAATGGGGATCATTCACTAATAAATACAAATCATAACACATGAATAGATGTGTCTCTTCATCGGCACAATAGGGCCGACTTGTACAACTCAATAATACAATTTGTCTTTTACATAATATTAATTATTTTTACACAGTAGGGCCGACTTGCACCCTTCACAATACAAATTAGGGTTTTACAATAGTCCTACTCTTTGATAATATAACAAGGGGTCTCTCACACATTCTCTAGTGCTCTGCCACTAGGGACAAGTCCACATGTGCTCAACCACAAGGGACGTCACTCTCAAACAAATCAACTCAACTAAATCCATAGGAGTACGAATTGGAGAGCCATCTCAAGTCAACTCAACTAAGTCCATAGGAGTACGACAGGAGACCATTTCAAGTCATCTCAACTCAGTCCAAAGGAGCACGACAAGAGACCACAAGTCATCTCAACTCAGTGCAGAGGAGTACGACTCACCTATCACATAGGTGTTCTCACAGATCATCTCAACTCAGTCCAGAGGAGTACGATCTGGAGAATGTCTCATGAAGATGCAATCATCAACAACTTCAAGCTTGCATCTCTCATGGTTTATCTTTCACTTGAAATTGTTTTTAAAGTATAATTTGGGTTTATTACAAGTTGTATACTTCAATTACCAAATTCTTGTTTAACCTAAGTTGATTGCTTCAAGAATTTATTATTCACTTGGGTTGTTAATTAGCCTCTTACAAATAGGGAATTTCTCTTGCATATCATTAAATCAATTTGTAATCTAGCTCTTCCAACTCAATTTACATCATTAAAGAGTTTAAGCAGGTTGTTTTCACCACTAGGGCTGAAATCTGGAAATTTGCCTTCCAACACACATAATAAACCAGATTTTGAGTTTAATCCATATATTTTTTCCTTGTTTAAGCATCTAAGTGGGTTGATGTGATATATGCTTACTTCACTAAGGGTTAATCAATCCAAAGCATTATATCATTAAGTAATTTGATCATTTATGTGTATGTGTTATATTGTGACAACCAAATTTGGCTCATTGATTAAATACCCAAAATACTTGGAATATAAATAAATCCATTTAGGATATATATATATATATATATGAGTAAAATATGAGTAAAATATGAGATGATTGATTACAACTGAGGGCCCCGTTATATGTACCTAGATGAAATGCCCTTTCATTGATAGTCATGTCTTTTTGATAAGACACATCTTTTCATTAATTAATTATTATTATTTGTTACTTATATTATTTTATATATGTTTATGTTATTTATGTTCATAACATTGCCTTCCTCTTTAGAAATGCTTTGTCCTCAAAGCATATTGATGAAAAGGTTTTATGTCTTTACTCTCACTTGTAATGTCTTCGCATAATTCTTCATTCTTGATGTTGTCATGGTTGATGATATGAGACAGTACAAACTTCTAAGTGCTGAGCAAAATTGTTGAACTATAAAATGATCTGACCATCTTGATTTGACCCTTTGTGGAACATTGCGCTTATAAGATTCCCAAGATTTATTATGAATTTTAATGATACTGGTATCATTATTCTTCGGAAGATAGGTTAATTGTTTCCCTTCTGAGTGATGCTGATACACTGTTTGGTTAATGTACTTGCTCTTATGATTTGGATGTCGATAAAGTGTCTTCGTGGTATGACTTTCTTTTGCTGTACTTGTAACATTTTCTTGGTTTATGTTCGATATTATTTCTTATTTATTCGTTGATGTTGCTTTTTTGATTGTTGTATTTACACTTGGAATTTCCATCATTTGTACTCCAACATCCGAGTATGTCCTTTCTTTAGCAGATTGACATCTTCCTAAGTTGTGATAATAACTAGATCTATATGTGTTCCTTTTTCCTCAATTTGGATTCTTTCACTTGAAGACTTCGATGCTTCCTCCTTGATAAGTTGGTTTTGATTATGATTCTTTACACATGAAAATTCTTCGTTTTTTGGATTGTTGATTTAATTCTTAGTGTCTTTGTTCTCATCTTTTAAACTTCTGATTTGTTCCAATAACCTTTGATTAAGGTTCTTTAAGAACAAATTTTCTTCTTCTTTCCTCGAGAGGTTCTTTTTGAATTCTTCCTCGAGATCCTCCTTTTCTTGTTCTAATCTTTTACTATACTGCTTCGTAACCTTAGCCTTCTTGATTTGTACGAGTAATAATTTATTGTGGTCCTTGAGGCAAGAAATTTCTTCATTTTGGTCGTCGATAACTTTATCAAATTCTCTTTGCATTTTTTATATTGACCCTTCATTTTCCTAAAGGATCATCTTTGAAATGTCTTGAAGGTCTTTTGATGAAGGTATTATCGAATCTGACTTCATTGTAATGTCTTGAAATGTCATCATCTTCTTCTTATAGGAAAACATCAAAAACTTTTTCTATATGTTTAAGATGAAAGACCCTAGTGTTTCCATCTAGGGTGAACCCAGAAGTATGTCACCCTCATCGCTCCATAAAGATCCGTCGGTGAATTGCAATACAAAGGTATAATCCCCAATATTCAATTGTAAATCTATTATGTCATATTGTTTCTCATTCCAAAAGTCTAGTTTTTCAATTATATTTGACTCGGAAATTGCTAACTAGTTAGCGAATTCAGTACTACTATAATTATTACATCCAGTGGGTGCAATAGAAATAGTGATATCTTTCCCTCCAAGTGTCCCTTTGACTCTAAGTAAACATTGAAGCAGAGTTCCCCGAAGTTTTAGGGAATCTTCCCTTGTTACTAGATTCCATTTTTACTTTCGTCGATAGAGAATACCTTGATTATGAAGTTTATATACCCCTTCAATGATTAAATTGGATGTACCAGGTGTGACGGTGTCACTTTTTCGAAAATAAATGATGCACTTCTTCTTTGATTAAGCATATGTGCTTAAAGATATAAATATTTCTCAACACCCTTTTATATACTTATAGACACTTTTTATGTCCTTTTAAACCCCTTTTTTGTTTACTTACACTTTACCTCTTATATCTTCTTAATAACTCTTTTATATAACCTTTTAAATCTTGGTTTATTTGATACTCTATATATATATATATATATATATATATACACATGAACTTTTTAAACCCTTTTTTGCTTCCTTACACTTTATCCCTTATATCTTCTTAATAACTCTTTTATATAACCTTTTAAATCATGGCTTCTTTGATAATATATATATATATATATATATATATATATATACTTTAACTGTCCCCTTTTAATGTATCTTCAATCCTTTTTATAACCTTAACTTTAACTTAACTTAAAGTTTTAATTTTAGAATTTTTTTCTTTGAATTCACTCGACCGCGCAAGTTGAATGGTATAGACGCAATTGTACGACCCTCTAGTAATTCAATGACTGTACAGAATCTATTCTTAATGTTTATACAATGACAACAACAATCAAAAGTGCAACATACAAACCTAATTGCAGTTGTACAGATATATTGGTACGACGGATTCAAATTTGACTGTTGGTAGGACACTATACGGATTATAGAGTACGGCACTGATAACTGTACGAAGAATACATAATTTGCAGATAGTGGTACGGTGGTCATGGAAAGGCGGTACGAATGTGTACAATGGCTGTGGTTTTGCACAAAAATGTCTGTTGTACGGATGGTGTTCAAATCTAATTGTACGACCTTCAATATTTTTTTATTTTTTTTTTCTTTGCCAATTTTCTAAGTAAATTTCCTTTGTTTTTATTTTTCTGAATTTGCAACGGAGTAACTTTGTTTTTATTCTTCCTTGATAATTCCTTTTGTAATTTGACTTTCCTTATTTCTGGTTTTCTTCAAATTTGCAGCCGAATGATTTTCATGGTACTTTCGATTTGACAAGTCATAATTTTTTTTTTCGATTTTCTGGTTTTAATTTCTTCCAATTTTCTTGCAGTAGATGTAATCCTTAACTTTAAATGGCCAAGGGCCTGATTGCGGTCAATGAAATGATCAGAGAAACTCTGAAGAATTTGAGTGTGGTCAAAAACCAATAGGTATGTTTCCTAGGGCAACGATGTGTGACTAAAAGTTTAGTGGCCAAGGGCCAGGATCAGTCTTCGTTTTGATACCAAATGTGGCAACCAAATCTGACTCACTGATTAAATACCCAAAATACTTGGAATATAAATAAATCCATTTAGGATAATAATATATATAAAATGTATGAGTAAAATATGACATGATTGATTACAACCGAGGGCCCCGTTATACATACCTAGGCGAAGTTCCCTTTCATTAATGGTCATGTCTTTTTGATAATACACATCTTTTCATTATTTAATTATTATTTATATTATTATATATATTATTATATATATATTTATGTTCATAACATATATCTTTGCAGGATTCATTTATTTCATTATTAAAGTAAATGTTTGTATCTGTTAATTTAATCATATTGAAGATTTACTTAGGCTCTAATTATAATCAATCATATATCTAAGTGATACCCTCTTGGCTTCTGCGAGCTAGCCAGAAGTGTAGAAGAAGTTTTATTGAGGTGACAATGATACAACTCCCATCCACTATCCCAAGGTTGCATCTATGGATTGGGCTTTTCCACTTAAATGCTAGTTTAGACGGTAACATTTTTGGTGCCATTGCCGAGGATAAATTCCATAACCCAAAGTTTTGTGGAGAAATCTTCTTGTATGTTAATTTTAATGAGTATATTTTAAATCTCAATTCATATAGCTCATCTAGCAACTCCATCTAAAGAAAATCTAACTAAGAAATACACTATAAGAAGTAATTCTCAAAGATTAATTCAGTTAAAGCTAACAAAGATAATAATGACTTGGGATTTGAGTTGATTCAGGATACAAGAAATTTATTTTTAACTCAAACCCTCTTAATCCTCAAAATATATTGACGACCCCACATCTTTGGTATTTGTATGATTGGTATGCAATTCTTAAATTTCAAAAAATGATCACCTTGTATGTTTCAAGTATGGCTTCTACCAAAATAATTTTTTACAGAAATGTGTTTGCTCCTTTGGATTTTTCATGCATTCTGAGATATCCATATATGCCTCTTGTGGATATATGGACTACCCATGTCCCAAAGTTTGACAGAAGTCCTTGGTTGGCTCCAAGGCACCTTAAATATTTTATGGAATACATAGTAAAGACTAACACTGCCTATGAATATATCTTAATGAAAATGTTTGCATTTTTCAATGCAAATAAAAGGAGCATGGTATTGGTATTCTAATTTCAGCCCTAAGGGGATAAAATCATTTCCAAATTTGATGAAAGAATTTCAAAAGCATCGGATTTATGGTTACGAAGAAGTTGAAGATGTATGTGTTCTTCTTGATATCCAAGATAGAATAGAGGAAAAGATTGATGATTTAATAATGGAATATGATGATAATCCCTCAAATGATCTTCTTATGGAAATAGAAAGAGGAAAAGAGGCATATTTTTTCTTGTGTGATTATATTAAAGAAAAATATGATGAGCCCCTTCCATCAAAGATTGAAGACAAATTATGAGGATGCCCATCCCTCTCCTCCCTCTCATGAGCCATTTTTGCATAACATTTCAAATTTTGAAGAAAACAAGGATAATGAAGCTTTTGAAGATCTTGTTGCACCTCCATAAGAAGAAAATATTGGTGAAGAATCTTTTCATGCTTCCATTAAAGATCAAAAGCCACATCATGATTCAATTGAAATTCAAGTCTATGAAGAGGACTTAGATAAAGACCTTGATGGTAAAAGCACCCAAGCATCCATCCCTCCCCCACATGAAAGCAATGGTTTGGTGAATTACAATCCTTTCCAAATTTTTGAGTCTTGTGATACATCCTTTGATGAACCCCGATTTTGGCATCTTTTTGTTCCCTATCTCCTATAAATAGACATGCATTTTGCCCTCCTTTTATGTTTTCCACATACTTATCTTTATAAAGTTCCACCTTTATCACAGGTATTATTATTGCCGCATAATCTTCTTGATTTTTGTTCATAAATTAGAATTAGAGTGAACTTTAGAACATATTTTAATTATTAAATATGTGTGGTTTTCAATAACATTAACTATGGCTACAGAATGCAAGGCCCTAGGTGCTAGCTACATAATGCAAGGTTCTAAGTTCATACGGAGACGTGTATCGATGTAAGGCAATTATGAAGATATGTAAAGATTATATTTTAAGAAGATATATTTCCAGCACAACAACCACATTCTATTTTTGTATATACATATCATCACCTACACAGTACGACATGCTTTGAATGGGCAGCTTACATATAGGCAAGTGGCAGGGCTGATGGTTATCAACGTGGAGGCTACATACTCGTGAGCAGTAAATAAGATGCTCAACATCCTTACTTCATCGCATGTGGTAAAACTAAAACAGGAACATGCATAATATTTTACTCAACGCATCCAAGACGTGAACAGCCAGTGGATACGTGGAGGAATTAGGCATCAGTTTGTTTTAACAATTTTCCTAGAATCTAGGGAATTGGCGCTTTGCACATAGCTATTCTTAGCCAAGTATTTTGTATATATATGTATGCTTGGTTGAGCAAAGACAATTAGTGTGTAAGACGTATCAAGCATTGGACCGAGTGAACACTGTCTTGAGTTTCTAAGTTTCTGATATATAGATATATTTTCTGCTGTGCGTGATCATTTCCTGTTGATAATTAGTGAAGTGTGAATACGGGAGTACCGTGAGCAAGGGCCCACTCATAGGTACAATCCGTATTATTTCTTTTGCTGGTTATATCTTTTGTTGTTAGTTAAACTCATGCATGATAATCAGATATATATGTTGATCAGATTGTTAGTTTCTGAGATTTATTTTACAGTTTGCTGAGTAATGGTTATATGCTTCATAATGGTCCTGGATATTTGTTGAATAATGACAGTTAAAGATTATTAGGGTGAATAGATTTCAGCCAGCATCTAAAATTAGACCTATTGTTATCCTAACACCTTATGGTTAAACTCTAGGTATGTGTAGATAAATCTGGGTATGTATAACAGAGCCTAGGTGAAATGACCTACCACCATAACAAGCTTTAGCATCATCCACAGAGCTGAGGACAGGGATCATTAAGTACTTTACCCTTGCTGTTACAACATCGTAATTTTTGAGTTTTATAGACCTTAGCATTTCTTTTTATACAGATGCACAGTTTCTACAGAATCACAGTTCTCATGAATCCCAGTCAAGTGAATATTCAAAGATTAAGTTCATGATATTTCAGAGAGCTTAGTTTTCCGAGATACCACCATAAGACTGAAAGGATCAGGGTTTTGTGACTCATTGCTTTAGTAATCATAGTTACAGTAAGCTAGTTCTCCTTTCTATGCAGATTGCACAAGAGTGTCTCGTAAGCACAATAAGCCCTGGGTTGACAAATAAGTGATAGAGTGTAGAGTGACACCAAACAATTGGGAATCATATTTTTACCTCGTCAATCTTGTTGCACCTCCATAAGAAGAAAATATTGGTGAAGAATCTTTTCATGCTTCCATTAAAGATCAAAAGCCACATCATGATTCAATTGAAATTCAAGTGTATGAGGAGGACTTAGATAAAGACCTTGATGGTAAAAGCACCCAAGCATCCATCCCTCCCCCACATGAAAGCAATGGTTTGGTGAATTACACTCCTTTCCAAATTTTTGAGTCTTGTGATACATCCTTTGATAATTTGGAAAAGGAAAATCTTATAGAAAAACCCTCATTTGAGGAAGAGCATGACAATCATGAGAGTCAAAATATTGATGATCTTTTCCATATTGATGATGGTGATTTTAAGGTCAAAATTGCATATTTTTGGTCTTATGGACAACCCAACATAATAAAAATGTATGAAACCCAAAGGCATGAACAACCATGTTATCTCACTAATAAGGCTGATTTAGAAATGTACAAAGGGGGTTTTAATGGCCAAAGATCATCAGAAATTTTCTAGCCATGGATGTCGCCAACTCTTCCCCTTCTTATGCATAAAATACATCCGGTAATAATGTCTTCAAGGCTGCAGTACTTTGTAGATAGCTGCATGTTCAATCTTTGGTATTGTTTCTGCCTTATACACCCCTGGGAGACGTGGAAGAAATGTTCAATCCACTCGGTGTGTCCTTGGGGGAAAGTGCGAGTTAAGGTGCTATCACCTAATCCTTAACTCCTCCGTCTAGGCCAACTCCTAGCGAAGCCAAGGGGGGTAGTTCCTAATAAAATAATCTAAGGCTTAAACTGAAATCTAAACAACTAGTATTCTAGGAGTTTATTGCATTAACCAATATAAAACAAATTTATTCTAAAGCATACACAAATCAATTAATCACCACAAGATACATAAAGATACTTGCATAAAATGATACTTGAGACAAAGGTAGATGCAAGTAAATTAAAATTGCTTCAAAGTAATTGACTGAAAATAAAGTGCTTGAAGCAAATGGCTTTGTAAATGTAGAAATGAAACCAGTGCCTTAAAAGTATCGTGGGCAATGTAGATCGCGTGTTTTATTAGGATTTATTGATGGTAGGTTAATGAGATAAATTTTATTGCATGAAAATAAAGTGTTTGACTAAACTAGCTTTGGCCCTTCAGAAAAAACATCCCTAAATTGGAGGTTGAGCTTGTCGAATATCCAACAGGGAGGTCCCTCTGATTTTACACACAAGCCCAAGAGAACTTGGGAGATCCGACAGGGAGAACCTGGATCTCAAAGTTCTGGCCAGATATCTTACACAAACTCTCTTACGTTTCCACTAAAGCAAAGTTTCTTAAGGATTTGCCTATTAATCTATCACCACTGACCAGCCCAACGTGTATGAAACTTACTCCCAAAAGATCGAGACAAGCTTGCAACTGGAAGGGTCAGGAATCGCACTGGGAGCTGAGGGGAGTTGTTTATTTTAAACAAGAAAATAAATAAATGAAAGTAAATGTTTTTTAATTACTCGTCTTCACTGACCAGCCTCTTTGGAGGAGCTGAGGAGACGGCTTATTGCCAACTTTGAAATTGCATGAAATAAAATCTAATCTAGCAATTAGTGTTCTACTTTGCAAAAAGGGAAAACTAATCTAGCAGTTAAAGTATTACTTTCCAACTTGAAATCTAATCGATGTGTTTGTTGTTGCAACTTAAAAGCAATGAAAGAATAAAGATTGATAAACTTGCTCCAAAACCAAAACACCAACCCCCTAGGGGGGAACACAAAGTTAGGCCTTCCCTTCGCTCACTTATTTTATTAACTCGGTTATAAATGCTCTTGAAAATACTGATGATCTCTTTAAAATAGAGATGTGGACCTTTATAAAGATGGATCGGGTTTATTACAAAGAAAATTTACAACTAGGAAGAAACTAGGTGCTCTTGGAAGTCCCAAATGCTCCAATTTAGCCAAAATATACCCTTGTTTATTCAACAACCTGCATAAAACAGCAAGTTAATTTGGGCAAAGATGCCCAAAAAGTGATTGAAAACCCTGCAAAAAATGTCAGTACATGTACATAAAATTTACAGAAAAAATGGCTAAGTAAACTAGAATAAAATTTACAAAAAAAAGGTGAGTTAAACAAAAAAGAAAAGGCCCTTTTCTTTCTGATATTACTTGCTGTCCCAAAACAGAAAGTAATATCACAAAGATGCCAATATATTACTTCAACAATCTTTAGAAATTAAAACTACTTTCAGCCTTTAAAATTTTCAAGAAAATTGAAACTAGAAGTAGATTTGCAAGCTAACTAGATAGATCTAATCTACTTGCTCTTATCATGCAAAAGGAAAGATAACTTTAAGATTTTATCTTGAAATTAAAAAGCTTTACTTTGCATGAATTGAAAGTAACCCAAATTAATAATTTAAAAGAGGAGAAGGAGAAAGAAGAAAAAGTGCTTTGAAACCCTTGGAAATTGGGCAAATGGAGTCTTTGTTGATGGATCTACAAGAGGGGCTATGTCTCCTTGAAATCTTGGAGGGTGAAGTAAGTGCAACTGATGCCTATCCTCCTTTTCAAGTGTGAAATCTGCAAAATATACTTAGAGGTTCCTTGTCAACAATTTGTTAAACATATGATGCTACTTACAAAGAAACTTTGAAATAAGCATGAGCATTAACTGAAATGAACATGCATACTAAAGCTATGACTTGTAAACAAACATTAAGATCAATAAACAAACAAGTTTACAATCTTACCCAATTAGGAGATAACTCCTCTTAGAAGGCATACAATAACTAGTAAACGCAAAAAATACACATAAGCAAATTATACTTCAAAATTAAGCATTGGACATAGAAGCTCCACACATGAAAGTAGACACCAATGTAGCCTCCAAATCCTTTTTATTCCAACAATATGAATGATACAAGAATAGTACAACGGCACAAATCCCAAGCTCCAACTAGCTTATGCAAGGGAGAGAGTGCTTTATTTATAGGAGGAGGGGCACACTTCTCAAGGAAGGAGGGCGCACCACTTGGAGAGTATGAGTTTGCCAAGTGTGAGAGGTTGGGCTGCCACCTCTCTTCTAACTCCCCTATGTTGCCACACGTGAGAGATGAAGAGTGGAGAGGGTGCCACGTCTCAAGAAGTGGGCAGCCATCTCTAGGAATGCGCCACCTCTCCTCAAGAGGGGTGCACCTCTTCTTGGTGATATCTCCAAATCAAATAAAACATGTACTTCATTTACCCATGAAGCCTCCACATGTGTCAACAAACCTTTATTAACTCAAAGAAAGGTAGAGTCAACTCAGGAGTCGGAACATGTCCCAAACATGTTTCCCAAAAAATAGGTTTACTGTTTTTTCTTGATTTTTCATGTCTTTTTTGGGTTTTTTGAGTAAAATTGACTTTTTAGTGATTAAAATCACTAATTTTACTCACCAAAGAGGGTACTTAGGTATTGTAGGTGCCCTAGGTCCAAAAATGAGCACCCCCAAGGCATAGGAAAATTCTTAGTACCACTTTTTTAATACAACTTTATTTTCTAATTAAAAATTCTTGTTTTACGGAAAATTTTTAATTTACTGAAAAAATTAAAAAATCCTAAGGGGGACTTAACACATTTCCATAAGATTTTAGGAGGATGTTTAGCATGGTAATATACATTAGACACTAGGATTAGATCCATGCTAAGGCCTAACCATGAGTATATACTCCATCTTTGGAGAAATTGAGTGAAAAACTTGGAAATTATAAATTTCCTTTAGACAACAAAATATAATTAATGAGTAAAAAAAACACTCCAGAGTAACAACTCATGCCAAAGTTGAAGGTGGCTAAGACCTTTTACAAATTCATCATGCAACATCTCTTATTACAATTCCTCGGAGGGTATGGAAAATGTGAAAAAGGTTGGTCTTGTTATCCTCGATATCTAGGGATAATTAGGAGATCATGTCTCGAGGCCCACAGGTCCTAGACATGGAGTACCGAGAGCGGGATTGACTTGAGCATGGCCCTGGAGGGCCCATCTCTCTTCTTCTTCGTCAGATTTGTCCTGTCAGCAGTAGCAGTTTCCATCACCACCG
>SNQJ01S0150775.1:0-23188 GCA_010110895.2 Picea sitchensis
AGGTCCAAGGTGGATCATAGTCTAACAAGTATAACAACAGTGGAGTTGTTGTGATCAGTCTCCAAGTGGGATATTGTTGGTTGTGGAGCCTAATTATCTTCCTAATTTATATGCAGGTCAAAGAAACCGCAGGATACACAATTCATGGGCCGATTTTTATTTTTTTTCAATTCAAATATTGTAATTTCGTAGTCAATCTAGACCGTTCATTATAAGGTCACAGATCTAACAGTAGAATTTATGTTAGGGTTTTTTTCCCTAGAAGGAAACCCTCTTTTATGAGGGAAATGTATTGTGGTTGGGTATCATTGTGAATATTGTATTCTGAGAGAGAATACTGAGAATAAGAAGAGGAAGTTATAGCGGGTGTGTTGTAGGTTGTATCCCTTCATTTTGCTGGATAATAATAAGGAAGGACCTGACAATTTCTCTAGTGGACGTAGCCCACACTAAGTGAACCATGTATATCTGTGTCTCTATTGTATCGTGTATCTTTTGTGTTTTATTTTAGCATTTGTTTTATTTTATTGCTCTGTGATCCTGTTTTTCTAACATTTTGGCACATCTTGGGACAATTTCCTCTCTTATCCTACCATGGGTGTGTTATGACCACCGACCCATCTCCATGTGTGTACAAAAAGAAGAAAATTTGGGGCCTATACCCTTTCGGTTTAATCCTTTAAGGATGGAGGATCTGATCTTTTTCCTTTTGGTCTCCACTACATGGCGTCAATGGATCATGGGTTCCCCTGTCCATATTTGGGAACAAATGCTCAAAAGAACTAAGGTTTCTCTACAAATTTGGGCAAAATAATCAATTCATTCTTTGGTTGTTGAATTAGCGGACAATTATAGACAGATTGTTGATATACAAGAATGGATGGAGAATAATGAAGTTTCCTAGGATCTGATGTAGAAGGAACTTATAGTGCACCATAATTATATAAAGTTGTCGAAGAAGGAGGAGGAAATGTGGAGGTTAAAATCTAAAAGTTTGTGGCTTCAAGTCGGGGAAAAAAACACCAACTTCTTCCATCAGCAGGTTAGAGCAAGACAGTGGCGCAATAGGGTTGAGGAAACAATTACTCAAAGGGGTAAGGTTTTAAATACAATGGAGGGTATTAAGCAGGCTGCAAAAACTCATTTCAAAACTCTATACACAGAGACTGGAGACATGGATATGGAGATGTGTGAACAATTTATTTCTCATATTCCCTCGATGGTCTCAGAAGAGGATAATTTGGCTTTGAATAAGAAGGTTATAGAGGAGGAAATCTTGGCATCCTTTAATCAGTTTAACTCGAGAAAATATCCAGGGCTTGATGGATTCATTGCCCATTTATTCAAGAGGTGTTGGTCTATCATTCAATTTGACTTGATTATAATGATTCAACATGTGCATAAATTTGCTTAGATGGGAGGAGCCACTAACTCGACCTTTTTGGCCCTTATTCTAAAAGACAAGAATGCCTCCTCCTTTTATAGATTTCTCCCCTATTGACACTTGAATCCGTTAGGACCGAAATGACAACCTCATGAGGATGTCAATCCCCCTGGTTTTTTATAGAGGTGGTACTCCTCTTAGATTTTCCTGGGGTTTCTATATATTCAAAATGTGGGACTTGACAAAAGTTCGTCGTAGTAATTAAAGAAGCATAAATGTTGCGAGAAAAATGAAAGGAAAATGTTTTTTGTTTTCTTTTAAAGAAAGTTCCTAAAAAAGGACCATGAATCACACACTTCACACATTTAAATCAAATAAGCAAAATTTCCTCACATCCATCATAGTTTGAGATAAAGATTTATGATCACATAAAATAAAAAGAAGATGATCTGCATGCAAAAAAGAACTTTAACAGAGTGGACACATGGGAAAATCAAATAAATATAATGATAGATAAACCTCAAATACTTTATATTATAAAAATAGGGTTACAAAGCAAAGTTGAGATTGTTCCCAAAGTAGTTCTCTTGAAATTTCTGAAAAATATATAGTTTGTTACATATTCTTTAAATTGTAAATGCATTTTTCTTAAATACTGGGATTGGGGCTCCCGCAAACCATAAAGAAAATAAATACAAGAAATAAGATTTTATAAGGAAGACAGTGGGCAGCAGAAGAATCAACAAGACCTTGTAAGAAGAAAAACAAAAGGAGTTATCAGTCTTCGGTTAAACGTTTCTAGTGAAAGAGGTGGAATAACTGGATGAAGGACATGATAAAGAAAAATAAGGATATGATCAGCATAAACTTACTATGATGGTCTCTCCTCTTTTACTTGCTTGTTTATGTTCTTTTATCATTTTCATCAACGGTTACAGGAACCGTCTCAACTGCTTCTTTCCCTTCATTGGTCAGTTTATCAATAGCTTTCTTGAACCATTCTTCGATGTAACTTTTCATTGGTGCAACGTTGATTTCATGCCGGATTTTGATATTGAATATCTCTCCCTCCAAGTCTCTTAGATCAAGGGAAACACCATGTAATGCTTCTTCAATATCCTGATTTTTCACAGAGTAGTCCACTAGCCAATTGTCTATGTCATCCTCATTATATTCAAGTATACCATAGAACTTTTCAATTGACAACCCTCTAAAGATCTCGACTTGCTCATTAAATTTTTTCTTTGTTAGGAACAACAAGTTGAGGATCAACTTGGGATCTTGAACTTCGTTAATGCTTCTGGCTAAGTCTACCTCCATGAGTCTTTTGAATAATTCTTCTCTCCTTGATATGGCTTGGCTACATTTTTGAACAATATCATTCAAGTTTTTTATCTTTTCTTTCTAGCACATGTTCAATTGTTTAATCCGACTTGGAGAGGGAAGATCCTCCTCTCTTCTCCTTAGCTCTGTCATGTTGGAAACTTTAACATCGAAGGGTACCACAACATCAAGATAAAAACCTTCTTCATTTTTTAGGTCGGCTTGCAAATACTCATGAAAGGTGTGCGCCCTCGATCCAAAAGAAATCAGGTTCTCTGAAATTTCCCAAGCTTTTGTGATCAATGCCGTTCTTTTTCTTGATGTTGTTCTCCACATAACTCCTGGATGATGTAAGTAAGATTGAGGATCCTTTTAATTTAGCAGTGGGCGTGGCAGGTACAACAATTGCCAAAGGGATGGAAAGGAGTGGAAGAGGAATTAAGGTCTCTTCCAGTTCCTTAATCTTCTCCTTTAACTTTGTATTTTTCTCTTCGAGACCACCAGTGGAGTCGTCCAATGCATCATCGGTTCCTCTATGGCTTCTGGAAATCTGGGAAGGCCATATTTCTTAGGTTAACCTCTGAATAAGATTTCCCCCTTTTATTCTTCACATCACTCTTCCCAATAATTAATTTCTTAGATTCATTGTCAAAGACAATGCTCTGAAACACAAATGACTCTTCCTCATCGAAGGTCTCATTCTTAATAATTTCCAACGACGGATTCTGGTGGGTCGTGTCTCTTGACTGATCAATGTTAGGAAACATTTTCTCGATGTCAGCCTCGAGCTCCATATCTTTGAGGGAGAATTTGTTGATGTCACTTTCAGCGCGATGTTATTCTTCCTATTGTACAATATTCTTCCTCTTCTTCCTCAGAGGAAGTTTATGCGAGCTTTCAATTTTTACCAGAGGGAGGTTCTTGTCTCCTCCTCCACCTAAACTATTGTCGATCACTTTCCTAGATGGGTGGGCCATTGGAGCACTGCTCCGAGATGTTGTAGTCTTAGGAGTAACAGTTGGGGACTATGCACTCTTCTCACTGGGACTGTTTCCTTTCTATTTGTAAAATTTATTGGTATTGATTACTATCTACAAGTCGTCAGCATTGAGTGTAGGAGCGCCCAAGTTATTATCTTCTTATTCTCATAGAACAATATGGATAAATGGATTGTTAAATCCCACTGCTAACATAAGCTCCAAAAATATTCCATTAGGGTAAAACCCTTTTATCCTTTCAGCATACTTAAGATTGAGATTGTGGAAGTGGTTCACAAATTCATTGATTTTGTTCATATTTATGAATACAAAGTCCCCAATTTTCCAAGGCAAGGGTATGAATTGCTTTTTTCGTTTCTCATGAAAAAAGTGTAGGCATAAATTATATTGCCTTGCCACTTCTGTAATAAACATTATGTCGGATATATGTCATGGAAGGAAGGAAGGATTTTCCTTAGCACCAAAAATCCTGATAACATTGTAATTTTCCATTTGCTCCAATGTCCCCTTTTTATCCAGGAATTTACTTGCTTGGGCGGATATTCTGGGGGTATCTTTTCCAAACAATAATCCTTTAAAAACCGAGACAAAGTCATTGAAAACTTCATAAAAATGTGAGGCTTTGTGCCTCCATAACGCGTGGTACCAAAAGGTCATTGGGTCAAATTCACAATTCACCTTCTTGCATATAGACAAATTAGGAAATTGACAACAATGTGCTATCGTGAATACCAAATAAGAGGCCATAAAGAATTTATTATATTTTTTGTATTATGACAATTGGGAAGAGATTTCAATGGAAATCATTTTTCCCCAATCGATGATGGCTTGCTCCTTGACATTAAAATATAAGATATAAAGAATCATATGGGAAATACTGGCAATATTTTCTTGGTCGGTCACTCTAGTGAACAACCAAGCAATTTCCCGAAAGGGTTTTTTAAACGAGTTGACCTGTAATCTAGTAATATCTTCAGGGATGAACAAAAGATTCTCCAAGAATTCAGGAAAGAGGTCCAGGCCGTTGTCATGCTTTTTCAAGAAGTCCCTACAATATTCACCTTTGAAAGTGATTGTTGGCTCTGGAAGTTTTATCATTTTATGGAACACTTGAGATGAAAGAGAGACAGGAGAATGGTCTTGAAGTTGAATAATCCGCTGACTTGGTATATATTTCTCAGCGCACCAGGAAACCAGTTACTTGTAGTCAAAAATCTCAAGAACACAGCTTACACGAGCAATTTTGGACGTCCAAATTACTTCCTTCTAAGAAGAAGGGGATGAATAGTAAGAATATGCTCTAGACCACTGAAAGTTTTGGTCCTCGCGTCCAAAAAATGTCCAAAGTGTCTCCACAAAACTGTTGTCGAGTTGTTGCTGCCATAAGTTGACGAGAGCGTTCTTTTAATCTAGATAATATTTGAAATGAGCGTTAGAGAGATATAATATAATCTTCTGCAAATCGTGCTTTAATGTGGTTTAATAAGAAATATCCTCGAGCACTTCTCTTATTAATGACAATATTTATAGAACCCGCATGATGAGTTATTAGCATTAAACCATACTAAATGCATATTTGGAAAAGAGCGAAGGTGGTGGGGACAGACGAGAGCAATTAGGATTTGGGATTTTTGTGAACTCACCAACCCGAGAACTCATGAACCCGCCATTGTGAAAGGTCGAAAAATAGCTAAGTGTTGTAACGCAGTCAGTCGCACTCAATATAGGAGAGACGATATACTAAGGACCTCAGGGAGTCCGATGGTCAAAATGTAGATCATGGATCTTTTGGGTACAAAATGCATATCACAGAACATGGGATATGAAAGCTTGAACCCGCCAACTCGGGAACCCGCGAATACAGAAATGGTTAAGTATAGGATGATACAGCAGTCGGTCAGACTCATGATATAGGAATAGGAAGTGAGAACTCATGAGTCCTCCAACCCACGAACCCATTTTTTTTTTAAAAACAACTAAGTATAGTGACTAGAAAGGGATAATAGAAGAGAGAAAAGAAAATGGGAATTTGGGTAAGTATAGAAGAGGGAAAAGAAATGGACAAAAGAAGTTGGGAAAATAGAAAAGGGGAGGGAATTTCGGAAGTGGGAATTGATCTCAACAACTAGCTCCAATTGTGGGATGATAACCCCCTATGGGTTGTCAATAATCCATAACCTTTCATGACCAAATGCTTCCACCTATTGGGCTATGGAGTCAGAGTAAGAATACACAAATTGAAAAATAAAATTATGTACATTGAGAATGAGAAATCCTTAGGAGAAGAAATCTTTAAAATGTTGCCCGTTGACAAGCAACATTAACGTTTTACCCTTCATGTCTTGGAGCATATAGGAGTTAAAACCCAAGATCTTCTTGATGACGTATGGTTCGATCCAGAGTGCTTCGAACTTTATATGCATCGACGATTTCTCATTGGCCTTGTTCCAAAGTAACACCAACTCTCCCTTCTAGAAATTCTTTATAGTTTTTCTCCGATCAAAATATCTTTTGACACTCTGGTGACTTTGAGAGGTTCGATTTAGGGGTTTGCTTTGTTCTTCCTCCAATTTTAACAACTATTTGATCCTCCTTTGGATTGGTGAAATCTCTTTTATATCTTCGATATTAACCACTGAAGTCGGTGCATTGAGCTCGAGGATAATTGGCATTTTCTCTTCTTTACCATAAACCAATATATAAGGGGACATCCCAGTGATGTCTTTTAGAGTCGTTCTTCTTACCCACAACGCATCAGTCAGCTTCAGATGTCAATTCTTTGGTTCTTGTCAATGGTTTTCTTCAGTATCTGAACAAGTGTTTTGTTTGTGGATTCAGCAAGGCCATTACCTTGTGGATAATAATTTGATGATTGACCCATGATAATTCCATATTCTCCGCAAAACTCCATAAACTTAGACCCGATGAAAATCAAACCATTGTCCGTGATAAATTTATCTGGGACACCAAATCTCGATGGAATATTATCTTTGAGAAACTTAATTAGCTATTCAAAATCAACCTTATTTAATGCCACCACTTCCGACCATTACGTGAAATAATCTATAACCGTGAGAATGTAAATATTCCCCTTGCTAGACTTCGGATTAATTGGCCCTACAACATCAAGTCCCCACTGGGAGAATGTTTTTTCTACAATTATGGGCTATAAAGGCATCGTGGATCTCTTCATTTTTCCTGAAAACTGTTGACACGATAGACACTTCCTTATTGTGGCATACGAGTCTCTTAATATTGATGGCTAGTATAATCTAGCCCTTATTATCTTGTGGGCGATGGCAGTAGGTGCAAAGTGTCCACCGCATATTCCTTCATGGAATTCGCTCATCAGTTCTTGGGCTTGGTTTTCATCAATGCATCTCAGTAGTATACCATCATAATTTCTCTTGAACAGTATATCAGCAATCAACACATATTGATTTGTCTTCATCTTCAATGTTCTTCACTCCTTGGATTTCATGGTGATAGGAAATTGCCCGAACCTTAAGTAGAATATAATATCTCTATACCAATATGAATCAGCTAATGGTTCTCCTACTAAAATTGAAATCATTCCATCCACAGAATCACCATTCGCGATGAGCTTTCATAAACCTTGTCCTTTGATAGCTTTTAAAGGTTTAATATCGATATCATATTCTTGTATCTTTTCCAGCTAGTTAGCCCATTTTCCTTCTCTCAATTGTTGATTCAGAAGCATCTTCACTGGCGATGCAGGAATATAGGCAATAACATGGGAGTTCAATATGTATGTCTGAAAATGCGCTACTACTTTTACAAGAGCCAAGGCTTGCTTTTCCAGTTCTGAATACCTCAACTCATAGTCATGTAGGGTTTTTCTCATGAAACTTATTGGGAGTTCTTCTCCTTTGGTATTCTACTAAGTAAGAATAAATGCAACAACTATCTTTGTAGAAAATGAATAGATGATGAAACCCATTTGAAATTCTGGACTAATGAGGACTGGAGTTGTGGTGATTTCTCCTTTGATATTATCGAAAGCCTCTTGATTATCTGTTTTCCATTCGAACCTCTTCTCCTTTTTCAACAACAAATTGATAGGCCTTACGATACTTGTATAGTCAGGAACAAATCTTCGCAAAAAATTGATCTTATCAAAAAATGATTGGATTCCCTTCATGGATGTTCGGGGGTTGAGCTCATTTATTGCTTTAACTCTTTTCAGATCTATGTAAATCCCTTCCTTGCACACAATGTGGCCCAACAGTTTTCCTTGAGTTACAACGAACAAGCATTTCTTTGGATTTATAGAGACACCATATATTCTACATCTTTCAAAAACTTTTCTCAAATGATGGATATGATCAACCCTTATTTTCAAATGCAATATCAAGGCATCTTGATAGTCTGCCATAAATTTTCTTATCAAACCGCTAAATGCATGATCCATGGCCCTCTAGAATGTGGCTCCAACATTCTTCAAACCAAAGGGCATCTGAGCATATGCATATGTCTCCCAAGGTGTGATAACTGTTGTCTTTTCCCTATCTTCCTCAGCCACTGAGACTTGGTTATATCTAGAAAAACCATCCAACATGAACATCCAGGATGATCTAGTGACTTGCTGGAGAAGGAACTCCATATTAGGTAAAGGAAAGTTATCCTTTATGCTTTCTCTGTTAAGGTCTCTAAAGTCAACACACATCCGGATTTCCTCGGTCTTTTTTATTGCAATCACAGGATTTGAAAGCCAGTCTGAGTGTCTAATGGGATAAATTATTCTTGCCTTCTTTAATTTTTCCAATTCAATCTTTACCAGAGGTTTCAGTTTGGAATTCATCATCCTTATTTTTTTCTTTACTATCTTTTCTTCTTCCCTCAAAGGAATGATATGTTGGAATATAGTTTTATCGTAAGTTTTCAAATCATCATAGGTCCAAGTGAACACATCAATGTATTATTTGAACAAGGCAACATATTGATCAACTTTCTCAATGGTGCAATCAACTCCCAAGTTGACATATTTTAGGGAATTGTCAGTTCCAATATTGAGATTTCTTTTCTCTTGCACTTTTCGAACCAAAACTTCTTCAAGGAGATTCTTAGCACATTCATCTTTCATAAAAAGAGATTCAGATTGTATACAATATTTAGGGACAATAGACAAGTTATCGTCTTCATCATCATCATCATTCAACAGATAAATTTTCAGTTGTTCATCATTCTCGAATACTTGCTAATATTCAATGTTATTGGACACGGACGGTCGGAAAGCTCTTTCTACTTGGAAAGAAATTTTTCTTGTGATATTGTTTGGGTTTGACAATGAGGCTACCAAGGCCAATGAATTTTCCTTGTGATTCTTGTCCCTTGGAACGAAAGAAATGTTGAAGGAACTGAAAGATTCCATCAATTCATTAACTCTTTTGAAATATAACTTGAGTCTTTCCTTTATGATTTTATACCTCTGGGTAACCTGATTGATCACTAACTTTGAGTCATTAGTTACAATTATATGTTCTATTTTCATTTCTTGTGCAAGGATCATCCCCTGAATCAAAGCTTCATACTCTGACTTGTTATTAGTGCATGAAAACTCCAGTCTAATAGCATGTGGATGCATAATATTACTTGGACTCAAAAGAAAATTTCCAACTCCATTCCTAGATCTTGAAAAAGCTCCATCAAATGACATCCTCCAATATCCTTCAAATATACATTCTTGATTCTCCATGTCTTGCACTTGCTCTAGGATTTCACTATGTTCCATGTCTAGGATATCATAGTTTCCAATCCAGACATCTATAAAATATTCCATTAATTCATTGTCCTTCTTCTTGAAAGAGAAAGGTTTTGTGGGTTCATGAGGGACTTTAATCATTGCTCCTTCCTTGCCTGGAAACATCATACAACTTCCATCATTCATTATATATCCCCCGATCATAGATGTCCAATATCTTCCCAGCACAACTCCATATGTTGGAGGAAGGTCTACCACAATAATATTGAAAACTATAATGATATGGGGGGCTATCGTGATACAAGCATAAAAGTCCTTGATTTATCCTTAATATGGCACTTTTCTAGAATCAATTGCATATATACTTTCACCAGTTTCATAATAATTGGTGCAACTCATGCCCAATGCCTCCATGATCGCTAGTGGCATGATATTATTTGTCACGCCAGTGTCAAATAAACAATTATGTAATACAACATCATGATTTTCAATAGAAATGTAAAAAGGAGGAATTTTACCTCTTAGCTTGGCAGTTGACTGGCTATGGATTTGTTTTGGACTGGTAACAACAAATTCTTCTCTTTCAGATGGATCGTCCAAAATTTTCAAAATGTTTTCTCTTTGCTAAGGAATCTTCACCACTTCCGTAAAGGGAAGGGTTATCCTTAATTTACTCAAATCCTCTACGACATTATATGTCATTTGAGTGGAGTTTGATGTGATGTGTTGCCTTTTACTTCCAACACTATCCATCACTTTCTCATTTTCTCTTCTCTCATTTGTTTTTTCTTTTCTTTTTCTTTTTGGTTCTCTTTATCAGAATCGCCTTTATTTTATTATCTACTTACAAATCCTCTTGTCTGGGTGACGTTTTCTTGCTAGTTGGGATCATTGTTTCCCTCTCCAAATATATACATGGATGTCTTGCATCCGTCCATCTGCACAGTTTTGAAGCTTACATCAGGTAAGTAATAATTCTCTTGCTCAATTAATTGCTTGTCATACACATCATCTAGAACAACCGCATTGGGAGTAGGTTGTCTGGGAACCCTTGGTCTTTGCGGATTATCTATGTTCTCAAACCTCACTCTGTTTTCTTGGGGAGGGTTCCTTCTTTGCTCTAGGATTGGAATTCTTGGATTTTCCATGTAATTATCTCCCCTTCTTAGTCTGATTATCTCGTTCTGCATTTGCTTGATAGTTCTATTCATCTGTGTAATTTTGATTATTTGCTTAGTTTCTTGTGCCACCACAGGGTCAATCTTTACATCAAGAATGGTTCCCTTGAAAAATTATCCTCCCATTTTTTGGTTTTGAGCCGATCGAGGTTTGAATTCTTCATTCTTTCTTGAACCAGAAGCTCCTTGACTATCAATATTTAATCCTCCTAGCCGGCTTTGTACTTTCCTAGTATATTGTCAGGTCAACACCCATTTCAATCATAATTTCTTCCATCTCAGTGGATTTAGTCATTTCCTTCTCCAAGGTATCCATTTGGGATGTTCTGATAGCATATTTCACATTCTGGGGAATTTCATTCTTATAACAACCGAGAATGACTAGGTCATTTGGTCTTTTATCTTCTGTAATCCTACTCAACATTTTATTGAACCTAAGATTAAAATATCGTATCCTTTCATTCTTTCTCAAACCAATTTGGGTGAAATCGGTGAGAAGGGTATGATAAGCAATTGGAGGGGAAAACATAGTCAGGAACATAGCTTCAAGGTCATTAAATGAGCGAATTGATCTACTGGGAAATGTTGTATACCATTCATACGATCTTCCTGATAAGGTTTGCAGGAAAAATCTTACCATGACATCATCATGCTCAACACGATGAAAATCACAAAAATCAAGAAATAAGTGTAGATGCCTCTTTGCATCGATTACTCCATCTCCAGAAAATTCCTTTAGGGTTCCCTTAGGGAGAACAGGGAGATCATGTTGCTCATCTATAATATTTAGAGGGGAATCTCTCACCCTCCTTTGATTTTCAAATCCTGGGTTTCCTTGATTTCTTGTAGCATCTCTTCTACCTCCTTATCTCTCCTCATGATAATCGTCTCGAGGTTGTTCGTTTCTTTCTACCATATTCATAGAGATTCCAGGGATAGGCTTTTCACTTCTAAGAATAAAGAGTTGCTTGCTTTTGCTTCTAGTAATGGGTCCCTTGTATTCGTCTAGCTTCAATCCCAACCTTGTTCTTATGCTACTCTAGCTAGCCTTTGACTTCTTCAGTCTTGTCGTTCCTCTCTCCTCTGCCTTCGAAGGATTTCTCTTTCTTATTCCTGGACTAAGATCTGCAATGACCTTTATAACTCTTCTCGAGTCTCGACTGTTGTTATTACCAGATTGTATAACTGATGTAATATGCTCCATTGATTGTTCAATCCAATTTCTAAGTGGGGCAGATCAACCCGAGGAAAAGTCATATATTTTTCAAAAATGCTAGACCAGGTTCCAAATTTCAGTTCATTCCCCAATATGGTCGCCAAAAATGTTGACGCTTGAATCCGTTAGGACCGAAACGACAACCTCACGAGGATGTAAATCCCCCTGTGTTTTTAAAGAGATGCTACACCTCTTTAGATTTTCTTGTGATTTCTACATATTCAAAATGTGGGACTTGATAGAAGTATGTCATAGTAATTAAAGAAGCATAAATGTTGTGAGAAAAACAAAAGGATTTTTTTTTCTTCTTTTAAATAAAGTTCATGAGAAAGGACCAGGAATCACACATTTCACACATTTAAAGCAAATAAACAAAATTTCCTCACATCCATCATGGTTTGAGATAAATATTTATGATCACATAAAATAAAAAGAATATGATCCACGTGCAAAAGAGAACTTTAACAAAGTGGACACATGGGAAGCTCAAATAAAGATAATGATAGATCAACCTCAAATACTTTATATTCTGAAAACATGGTTACAAAGCACAATTGAGATTGTTCCCAAAGTAGTTCTCTTGAAATTTCTAAAAAATATATAGTTTGTTACATATTCTTTGAAATTGTAAATGTGTTTGTCTTAAAGACTGGGATTGGGGCTCCCGCGAACCATAAAACAAATAAATACAAGAAATAAGATTTTAGAAGGAAGACGGTGGGCGGTAGAAGAATCGGCAAGACCTGGTAAGAAGAAAGAAAAACAAGTTATTAGTCTTCAATTAAACCTTTCTAGTGAAAGAGGTGGAATAACTGGATGAAGGACTTGATAAATAAAAAGAAGGACATGATCAACATAAACTTACTATGATGGTCTCTCCTCTTTTACTTTCTTGTTGATGTCCTTTTATCATTTTCATCAACGGTTACAGGAATTGTCTCAATTGCTTCTTGTCCTTCATTGGTCAGTTTATCAATAGCTTTCTTGAACCATTCTTCAATGTAACTTTTCATTGGTGCCACGTTGATTTCATGCTAGATTTTGATGTTGAATAACTCTCCCTCCAAGACTCTTAGATCAAGGAAACACCATGTAATGCTTCTTCAATATCCTAATTTTTCATGGAGTAGTCTAGTAGCCAATTGTCTATGTCGTCCTCATTATATTCAAGTATACCATAGAAATTTTCAATTGACAACCCTCTAAAGATCTCAACTTGCTCATCAAATTGTTGTTTTGTTAGGAACAACGAGTTGAGGATCAACTTGGGATCTTGGAATTCGTTATTGCTTACAGCTAAGTCTACCTCCGTGATTATTTTGAATAATTCTTCTCTCCTTGATATGGCTTGGCTGCATTTTTTAACAATATCATTCTAGTTTTTTTATCTTTTCTTTCCAACACATGTTCAACTGCTTAATCCGGCTTGGAGAAGGAATATCCTCCTCTCTTCTCCTTAGCTTTGTCATGTTTGAAACTTTAACACCGAAGGGTACCACAACATCAAGGTAAAAACCTTCTTCATTTTTTAGGTCGGCCTACAAATACTCATGAAAGGTGTGCACCCTCGATCCAAAAGAAATGATGTTCTTTAAAATTTCCCAAGCTTCTGTGATCAATGCCATTCTTTTCTTGATGTTGTTCTCCACATAACTCCTGATTTATGTAAGTAAGATTGAGGATCCTTTTAATTTAGCAGCGAGCGTTGTGGGTCCAACAATTTCCAAAGGGTTGGGAAGGAGTGGAAGAGGCATTAAGGTCTCTTCCAGTTCCTTAATCCTCTCCTTTAACTTTATATTTTCCTCTTTGATACCACCAATGGAGTCGTCTAATGCATCACTGGTTTCTCTATGGATTCTCAAAATCTAGGAAGGCCGCATATTTCTTAGGTCAACCTATCAATGATATTTTCCCTTTTTATTCTTCACATCACTCTTCTCAATAATTAATTTCTTAGATTTGTTGTCAAGGACAATGCTCTGAAACACAAATGACTCTTCCTCATCAAAGGTCTCATTCTCAATAATTTCCAATGACGGATTCTGGTAGGATGTGCCTCCTAGATGATCAAGGTTAGGAAACATTTTCTTGATGTTATCCTCGAGCTCCATATATTCAAGGGATAAGTTGTTGATTTCACTTTCGACACGATGTTCTTCTTCCTCTTGTACAATATTTTTCCTCTTCTTCCTCGGAGGAAGTTTATGCGAGCTTTCAATTTTTCCCTGAGGGGGGTTCTTGTCTCCTCCTCTGCCTGAACTACTGTTGATAACTTTCCTAGAAGGGTGGGCCACTGGAGCACTGCTCCGAGATGTTGTAGTATTAAGAGTAATAGTTGGGGACTGAGCACTCTTCTCGATAGGACCTTTTCCTTTCTGTTTGTAAAATTTATTTGTACTGAGTACTGTCTCCAAGTCGCAAACATTAAGAGTAGGAGCGACCAAGTTATTATCTTCTTCTTCTCCTAGAACAATATGGATAAATGAATTGCTAAATCCCACTTCTAACTTATGTTCCACAAAAATCTCGTTAGGGTCAAAACCTTTTATCCTTTCAACATACTTGAGATTGAGATTGTGGAAGTGGTTCACAAATTCATCGATTTTGTTCATATATCTGAAACAAAGTCCCCAATTTTCCAAGGAAAGGGTATGAATTGATTTTTTTGTTTCTCATGAAAAAAGTGTAGCCATAAATTATATCTCCTTGCCACCTCTATAATAAACATTATGTCGGATATATGTCATGGAAGGAAGGAAGGATTTTCCTTAGCACCGAAAAGCCCGATAACATTGTAATCTTCCATTTGCTCCAACGTCCCCTTTTTATCCAGGAATTTACTTGCCTGGGCAGATATTCTGGGGGTATCTTTTCCAAACAATAATCCTTTAAAAACCGAGACAAAGTCATTGAAAACTTCATAAAAATGCAAGGAGGTTTTTTTCCTCCACAACGCTTGGTACCAAAAGGTCATTGGGTCAAATTCATAATTCACCTTCTTGCAGATAGTCAATTTATGAAATTGACAACAATGTGCTATGACAAATCCCAAGTAAGAGGCCATAAAGAATTTCTTATGTTTTTTTTATTGTGACAATTGGGAAGATATTTCAATGGAAATCAGTTTTCCCCAATCGAAGATGGCTTGGTCCTTGAAAGTAAAATATAAGATATAAAGAATCATACGGGAAATACTAGCGGTATTTTTTTGGCTGGTCACTCTGGTTAATAACCAAGAAATTTACCGAAAGGGTTTTTTGAACGAGTTGACTTGCAACCTGGTAATATCTTTAGGGATGGACGTGATATTCTCCAAGAATCCAGGCAAGAGGTCCAGGCCGTTGTCATACTTTTTCAAGAAGTCCCTGCAATATTCACCTTTGAAAGTGAGTGTTGGCTCTGGTAGTTTTAGAATTTTACGAAACACTTGAGGTTAAAGAGAGATGGGAGAATGGTATTGAAGTTGAATAATCCACTAAATTGGTATATATTTCTCAGCGCACCAGGAAACTAGTTCCCTGCAATCAAAAACCTTAGGAACACAGCCTACACGAGCAATTATGAATGTCGAAATTACTTCCTTTTGAGCAGAAGGGGATGAATAGGAAGAATATGCTCTAAACCACTAAAATTTTTGGTCCGTATGTCCAAAAATGTTCAAAGTGTCTCCGTGGAACTGTTGTCGAGTTGCTACTACCATAAGTTGACAAGAACGTTCTTTTAATCCAGATAATATTTGAAATAAGCGCTTGAGAGATATAATATATTCTTCTGCAAATCGTGCTTTGATGTGGTTTAATAAGAAATCCCCTCAAGCACTTCACTTATTAATGACAATCTTTATGGAACCTACATGATGATTTATTAGCATTAAGCCATACTAAATGCATATTGGGAAAAGTGCAAAGGTGGCGGGGATGAACGAGAGCAATTGGGATTTGGGATTTTTTTGAACCCGAGAACCCATCATTGTGAAAGGTCAAAAAATGGATAAGTGTTGTAACACGGTCAGTCAGACTCAATATAGGAGAGAAGAGATACTTAGGAGATCGGGGAGTCCAGTTGTCAAAATGTAGATTGTGGATCTTTTGGGTGCAAAATGTATATCACAAAACATGGGATATGAAAGCTTGAACCCGCCAACCCGGGAACCCATGACTACAGAAACAGTTAAGTATAGGATTATACAGCGGTCGGTCGGACTCATGATATGGGAATAGGAAGTGAGAACCAACTAGTCCTCCAACCTGCGAACCCACCATTTTTTAAAAACACAACTAAGTATAGTGACTAGAAAGGGAGAATAGAAGGGAGAAAAGAAAAGGGGAATTTGGGTAAGTATAGAAGAGGGAAAAGAAATGGACAAAAGAAGTTGGGAAAATAGAAAAGGGGAGGAAAATTTCGGAAGTGGGAATTGATCTCAACAACCCCTTATTGTTATCAGATTAATCAGTAAGTGCGGACACAAACAGATCTCCCTAGTTTCACCCCGAAACTAGAACAAAACAAGACATAATATAAAACTTTCCCTAAGTTTTAATTATCAAGCATACTAACTAACCAGAGATAAATGACATACCTTTTAAACGTCGTTTGTCCTCACTAATGTTAACCTCTCTCTGTTTCAAGGCTTATGGATGTTGAACCTATAAAAACACATAAGCCACCGTAGTGAAAGCAACAATGTATACTCAACAAAATGTATGTATGTGATCAAGGAGTCATACAATAAAATCAGGCCAATTTTATGGGAAATAAATATATCATTGTATTAAAGATATGAAAAGGAGAATACAACCAATGCCTTGATGTTGTAAGGTCCATTCCAACAGTTCCTTGCTTCCCACACACTTCTGCTACACGGATTCTGAGATCAACAATCTATCTTGACAAAGCAAAGATCAAAGCCAACATACAAGCTCCAAAACTCAAGAACTTTCCAGCTAATCAAGCTCTAGCCAACTTTCCCAAGCTAAATTTTCCCATGAGAACTCTTCTCCTTTTATAAGTTGAAGAGGATAGGGTGAGGAGGTTAGGATGATCCCATGAGATGAGGGATGCGACTCAGATCCAAACCGATCAGAGGCCAACTCACCATCAAAGATTCTATTCTAGAAATTTCAAGAAATTCCTCTTTTTCCTTCGTACGAAAATCATCGCACCCTTAAAACTGAGAAAATTGTGATGACGTCGCAGGACACTATGGTTAAACCTGGGACGATCCTAGATCATCGCACCATTAACACTAAGAAAGGTGTGACGGTCCCTTTTTCTAAGGTTTTTGACAAAGGAAGAGTATAATTCCATATTTCTAGGAAAATGTATCTTCATTCTTCTTTAAGGATTCATGCCATTGATCCTTCTCAAGACAAATGATAGGTTTACATCATTAACGGTCATAGGTGTGACAAAAATAATGTGTAATAGAGAGCCCCCCAAAGTATGAAGTTAGAACAGAGTGATAGTTGAAATACTTTGTCAAGTGTGTGTAGGGAACAAGGAACACGTCGGTCAGAAACCTGCCAACAAACAAGGAAATACAGTACAATAATATATCATCACTAAGGTAGGCATTCCTATAATCAGAATACAAATGACTCAAAGCATAAATGTTGACATGAATAGATCTATGTCAAGTAAGACAGATCATGGACACCAAACATACACTATGGATCCATGCCATTATGACTCAAATCTGAACATAGACACCAAAAATACATTGTGGATCTATGCATTAAAGACTCAAATTTGAACATAGCCATGAGACATACACTATGGATCTATGCAATGGTACAATCTGAATATACTCCAACACAACCTGAATCTATCAAAAAAGATTCAGGGTCTTCATCTCCACCACTCTATAGTACGAATCTAACCATGTGAATACATGTGCTGAAGTTGAACATGGTAGAAACCACTTGATCATTAATGAATATCGTTAACAAGTGTGAGGGAAATCACCATTAATGTCAATGACTCCCAAGGTACTCTAGTACAATCCAACGAATGTGAATTAATGAGCTGAAGTCGAACACTCGATGGAATCTCTCGATCCGGGGTCAACAATGAAAACCCACTGTCAAAAGCAAGGAAACCTACCATTGAGGCATGCAAGTTCCAAGGTACCAATTAGTTTCTAAGTCTAATTCCTGTATAATGAGTTGAAGTCGACAAGAAAAGACTTGTCATAGGAGGGCCTTAATGTATCCTCCATCAATGACACGAAATGGGTAACAAGATTTAAAGTAGATCTGAGCAACCAGTGACTCAGGACTGACTTAGGGATAGACGACGCAATAGAAGGCTTAAGGACTATAGAAATGGTCGATGCAATAGAAGGCTTTCCAGGTTGAACTTCTCTTTGAAAATATTGATGACATGACAATTGTCTTGGCAACACTGAATCAACAACAGGGATCACAGACCAAAAAGTAATCTTAAAAAGGAGTATGATCAAGAGACAAGAGAATTTTCCAGCCTAGACACAAAGCGAGTGAAAGGGTGTCATGTTTAAAAAGCAACTCTTCCATAGAATACAGTTTTAGATACATTTGTTTCCCAATTTCCCCCCACCATTTCTAGCGAGTACCTCTTTATTTTTACACAAGCTTGAGGAGGATAACATATGCTTGAACTGTAAGCTCATCTTTCGAATGAGTCCCTCAGAGTATGTTTAACAAACCCTAGGAAGGAGTGGTTTGGTCCCATATGGGCCTTTCGATGTTTGTTTAATGAGTCCAAGGAAATAAAACTCAGGGGTTTTTCATTTTTAGAGTGTCTGAAAAATACTTAAAGAAAACTCCAAAATGTCATTTTTCGTGAAATAGTCTGACGAGACCGAAAAAGAGATAAACTACCGCTCAACAAATGTTTCCTTCAAATACTTTAAGGAGTGTGAAAAGAACAAGATTGCTCGACAATCTTTTCATGTTTAGAGAGTCTGAAAAGAGCTTAAAGGGAACTCCAGGGGGTTCCTTTTTCGTATAACCTTTACGAGTCCAAAAAATTAATAAAAGTATACTCAGTTACATTCTCATTGATTTACGAGCATGAGAAAGAACAAAGACTAAGCTCGGGATTGTTTTCATTTTTACGCAAGCTTAAAACAAAAAAAACTATGCTTAGGATAGATTTTATTTTTTCACAAGCTTAAAACTAAACAAAACTATGCTTGGACCTGGTTTCATTTTAACACAAGCTTGAACCAGAGGAAACTATGCTTGAGGTAGGTGGTTTCATTTTTACACAAGCTTGAACCAGAGAAAACTATGCTTGTGAATTCCCAACGCAGAATCCAGGGCTGGTTGGTACTTAGCCCCCAGCTTAAGAATCTAGAGGCTTAACTTCAATATGAAGTCTAGAGGCTGTAAGCATTGCCCCCTAAGCTTCGGTTCATCCAACGACACGGGAGGATGAAAAGAAGCTTCAAATACTATACGTAACAAAGTTCTTGACTCAATCGAAGAGGGGGGAAATATATTTCATTTTTTAACGAGCTTGACACATGAACAAGAACTATGCTCGTGAATCAAGGTTCAATCCCATACCTATGTTTCATTTTTTAACGAGGTTGCTACGGAGAGGTGAAAACTATACTCACAGTTGGTTTCATTTTTTAGCAAGCTTGAAATCAGAAAACCATGCTCAACACTCTTCTTGATCATGGCTTCCAAGAGGACAACACTCTAGAAGGAAACCATATCAAGGGACAAAACTCAGACATGGCTTCCAAGATATCTTCATTGGATGGAAGAACAATGCTCGAGAAGGACACCATGTCAAGGGATGCGACAGGGATAAGGAGATCAAGTTCTAAAGACCCTATCGAAGAGATAACCATGTCCACTACTGGATCCAAGTCATAAGAGATTGAGCTGACAGTGAGAGGCTCATCTTCATCAGCAGTTGAAGGCATGGGAGACAACGCCACATAATTGACCTGTTGCGGGGGTGAAACCATGTGCATATAAGAACCGTTTAGGGAGGTCATTAAGTTGATGGTCAATTCAGGACCAACGAATGAAAGTTGATTAATAGTCACAATTCTTCCATCATGAGAGAAAGATATCACACGAAAAAGAGTGGAAACAATAGCTTTCATGGCATAGACATAATATCGCCCAAGGAGTAAATCGAAATCCAAGGGTTCTTGGACTACCATGACATCAATAAAGACATTTTTCCCTCCCAAAGTTACAGGAAACTAAGGAATGATCCTTAAAGGGTGATTGGTTCTTCTGTTAAAAGCTAACAGATTTTGTGTAACCGACACAAGTTGAGGATAACCCAAAGCTTGCCAAGCAATAGAGGAAAAAATACTAACGGATGCACATTCATCTATCAACGTCTGAGGAACCTCTCGACCACAAACCTGTATTGTAATCTTGAAAGGAATGTGAGAGGGAAGACGAGGGCCAGTTAGCACACCCTAATCAAAAAGGATGTACTCATTACTTGGAGGGGGTTCCACGAAAGAAGGCGAAATGTCCTCCAGCACGGTAGTGTTTGTATCAATAAGAAAAACTTGACCAACATCAAGTTTACTCTCTAGTGGGAGAGTAGTATCAACCAATGACAAGATCAGATCGACCACTTGGGTTTCATTCTCCAAGGGGAGAATGGGGTCGACGAGTGGAAAGGGATCGACCACTTGGGTTGCACTCTCCAATGGGAGAATGGGATCAACCGAGGATGGGATCGGATCGACCAATTTTTCAACTGGTTCAACTAAGGACATGACCAGATTGACTACCTAATCGACCGGACTGACAGATGAAGGGACTGGATTGATCATTCCATCAATTACAGGTGGGTTGAGAGTAAGCTTGCAATAAGCAGCTGAAAGTTGAGGTTGGGAAATAGTCATGTCTTCCAGTAATTTCGAGGCTTCGTCCATACGAGGTCAAAGGTGAGTTTGATGAATCCCTATGCATAACATACACGGGAACTTGACTCAACTTTTCTTCTTCCCAACGGTATCCTGACTAGTTAACAGGAGGTTATCAGCATATTGTTCAGAGGCTGACAACACGGGTTGGTGGGTGTCTGTAGACCATGCTTCTATAACCTTGGATAGACCAGTGAAATCCTTAAGAAGATGGCTACCCTTACAAAGCCTGCAAGGGTACTTGGGCTTACGTGTTTGGGTTGTCTTGGGATCAACACTCCTAGCATGATCATCAATAACTAGTTGGTTTTTCCAACATGTCTGACAGTGGTTGGAAGTTTGGACCCTTTCTCATTTTTCATATTCTTAATCTTCATTTTCTTCTTCTTCGTATCCACCAAGTTACTAGCTTCAGATCTTTCACTTGACGAAGAAGATGTAATGGAATAAGACCTTGCAAGTGAAGAAGGTGAAGGATATCTTACTGGTGAAGAAGGCGAAGGATCAACATGAGGTTGATGTTCTTGGGGGGAAGTGCTTACAACCGAAGCACTAGATGCATTCGGGATTACCTGAGTGGAAAACAACCATACCGATAATCCAATTGTGAGACATGGAAGGCTCAAAGTAGCGATGTAAGGAGGACCAATGTTTCTGTAAGAAGGAAAAACAAAAGGTTCCCCTGGAAAAGGGGTTCCTTCATTGGTCATTCCAGGAACTGACGCCATTAAAAACATATCCAACCTAGAGTCTGCTAGGGAAAACAAACAACACATGCTAAAAATATAGGAAGAAAACAAGCAAACAAAACCTTCTTATAATGAACGCACTAGTTGGTGATGAAATACAATGTCGCGGGAACAATGTAAGAAAGGGTTGAGATAGAGCGGGTGGAAAAGTTACGTTGACAACCTGCTTAACGGACTTACGCCTTGGTGTAAGCTCCCACACATAATCATGGGTATACCCTTCAAGGAGCTATATGTAATGTATCTTACAAGATCATGGAAAAAATGCTTGCCAACATGATTAAACCTCTTTTAAGTCGACTCATTCTCTCAAATCAAGGTAGCTTTGTGGAAAAAAGAAAAACATGAGATAGTATTATTCTAGTATAGGAGGCCATTCATTTGAGCAACATTTGAGGGAAAAAAGGTATGATTGTTAAAATATAGATGGCTAATGCTTTTGGTATGGTCAAGCATAGCTTTATTAACATAGTTTTGAAGAAATTTGGATCCGATCAGAATTTCATAACCTGGATAGGCTCTTGCATCAACAATCCATGGATATCCCCCCTAATTAATGGATATCCTCTCTCCCCTCCAGTCTACGTACTAATGGTTGAAGCACTAAATAGAAGATTAGAATGGGAAAAAAACTCAAGTGCAATTCCTGGTCTCCAGATTGTCAAAGGGGTAAAAAGAATTAATCATTCACAATTTGTTGATGACACGTTGCTTTTTGGAGGGGCATAAAGAGTTATAGCTCGCAGATTCAAAACTATTTTGGATCAGTTAACTCAGGTATTAGGTGGGATAATCAATAAGAACAAAAGCCAGTTGTATGTCTGGAACATTAGTACTCATTCCTTAATGGGTATAGCCAATGTATTTCAATTCTCATTCAAAACCAACTCGAAATCTTTCAAATATTTGGGAATGTCGATCTATCTGAAATCACTTCTCGGGGATCTTGGAAAATCATTCTTTAGACAATTTAAGAGAAGTTTGAAATATATGGTGAGCCATTTGGCTGAATTCGGAAGACATGTTGGTTTTGGTCAAATATGTTCTTTCTTCTCTTCCTATCTTCCAATTCTCCTCATTATTAGCTTTTGTTGGTATTAAAAATGCATTAGCACATGCTGTTCACAAATTTCTTTGGCAAGGAGGAAAATCAAATTCAAAACGATTTCACTTGGTGAATTGTTTTTTAGTAAGGTCCCCTAGAGAGCACGATCGGATTGGAATTCGAGATCCTGGGATGGTGAATATTTCTCTTGGGTCCAAAATTTTGTGGTGATTGGTGACAAGAGATTGTGATTGGTGGAAATCAACCCTTCTCAAGATATATTTCCCTGGGTATCGACGACTTTGTCTAGGTCACCCTCCAATTAGGTAGATGGGTTTGCCTATTTGGAAGTTATTCTGGGCCTCCCTTCCTACTTTTCAAAGCTCTTTGACTTGGATACCAGGAAATGGAAGAAATGTCCACACTTGGAAGGATAGTATACTAGGAAATCCTCCTTTAATTTAGGATCCATCTTTTCTTTCTCTCAGAAGCTGGTTGGAGAACTCAAATAAGTCCACTATGTTTGACATTTTTAGGTGGGGATCCAATGGGGTGTGGATGGGATAGGATCTAGGTCTATTCCCTCTTCATATTAATCATATGGTCTCTAAATTATTGTTGAAACTCCAAGGGATGGCTCCCATACATTTGCAATCTAGAGATAGCAGAGGATGGGGAGCTAC
>SNQJ01S0150776.1:1880-23006 GCA_010110895.2 Picea sitchensis
TCATCATCTGTCTGTTGTACCCAGGGGTACCCTTTCCCTCATAATAAGCTCGGATAGTTTCTTTGGCCTTATCCATGGCCTCATACAAATAGCCCATTACGGGCTTATCGCCATCAACCAATCTCAGAACCTTTACCAAAGGTTCAACAATGGAGCAAACTTCTTCTACTCCTTCCCAAAAGGAGTCACTGTACACCAATCTAGCAATGGCTCTACCATCCATTCGCGTGCTATATCTGCAATCATGCCACTCACCAGAAACAAACATTTGCTTCAACTCATACTGACATTGAAGCAAAGACTGGAGGGTGAGGAAGTGTGTCGCAAAATATGTGACTGCTAGACGTTGCAACTCCCTATCTTTGGTGTATGTCCTCATGAGGTTGAGAACAAAAGCATGGTTATATATGTACTTAGGGATGCTCTTCGCCTGATCAATCACCTCCTTGACGAAGGGAATTTTCCCCACATCCTCAAGCGTCAAATCAATGCAGTGTGCAACGCATGGAATCCAAAACACTATTCCATGCCTCTCCATAAGCATCCTACCAACAACCACATAATTAGTTGCATTATCTGTCACGATTTGGACCACATGGTGTGTACCAATCTCCTCAATGAACTCATTGAACAACTCACATAATAATGCTGCATCTTTCACATGTGCGCATGCATCAACTGATTTTATGAACATGGAACCTTTAGGACAATGTACCAAGAAATTGAGAAGGGTCCTACCCTTCCCATCTGTCCATCCATCAGACATCACTGTGCACCTGAAGCTTTCCCATGATTCCTTGAACTCCCCCAACCTAGCATTGATTTCCTTCTTCTCTGCTTGAAGAATGGGTCCCCGCAACTCCTCATATGAAGGGGATTTAAACCCCGGGCCAACAACTGCAATGGCATCACACATCGGCTGCCAAAATGGGTTGTTTCTGGTGATGGTGAGAGGTAAGTCACTCCAAAAAAGACACCTCCCCATTAACCTGCTTGCTTCTTGCTGCTCCCTTTTTTTAACCACGGATTTAATTGATGGTTGTGCTCCAAGTCCAGTTCTTGGAACAAAGTAAGATGGGATCTTCCCAACAGGTGAATCTGCAGTTGTGGAGCCCCTCCCACTACTCTCAGTGGCATTGGCAGATATCCCTGGTGAACTTTGATATATCTTAAAAGCTGCAAGTTCAGCTTTTTTTGCAGCTGACTCTTCCTTCTTTCTTTCCTTTGTATTAATTGAATCATGGACAACTCTCATAATCTCCGGGCTCACATTTTTACAAGGCCCAACATCATGCCCCAAAATTTTGGCTAAATGGTATTTCAACCTGTATACTCCTCCTGTAATATGTATCCTACATAATTTGCAAAATAAAGAATTTCGGTTTGTTCCTTCTTCAGGGTCACCATACTCCCACAGTGGATCCAAGGCTCTAGGCATGTTTGCTGAGTGCTATGGGAATGGACCTAGGGCAAAAAAATACAAAAAAAAACATTAAACCCCACTTGAAAAAAATTTTGCAGCATATTAATTTAAAAAATCATCCATCCAAAGAAGAATGTTAGCCATGAAAAATGGCATCAACAAGGTGGCTAAAAAACTAAAAAAACAAGCTAAATACCCCATTGAAATTTTCCAAAAAACCCCTTACATTTTGTTTGTTCTATAAATTATTGGCAAGATGATAAAAAAAAAAAAAATCTATGCAAACAAAGAAGCAAGAAAACATGCAAGTGTATGGAAACAATTAGCATACAAATTGGGAAGGGCATACATACCTGTGATTGGAGGTTGTGGATGAAAATTTCAAAGATCCAATCGGTTGAAGTTTGAACCTTGTTCCACCACAAAAATCTTTAAAGTTTGTGGATGAATCCACTACCCTTTGCACACCTCATAAATGCTTGATGGCCTCCACAAACTTCTTCCCTTGCTGCTCCACAAAAAAAAAAAACACAATGATAAGAAAAAAACCGAATCGAGCTTTTTATCCCGCGGCCTGGGTGACTTTGGCGACTTTGGCGAGTTTTTGAAAAAATCGCGATTTTTTCAAAACCCAAGAAATCACGATTTCCGGTTTTGAAAAAAATCGGCCCGCTGAAAAAATCGCGATTTCGCTGATTTTGTTCGATTACTCGATGATTTTTTCTTCTAGGGTTTTCACCATAGACAATATAGCAATATTGTCACCCGACCATAGGCACAAAGGCCACCCTCGAGCACCTTAACCTTGACAAACAGAATAATTCCTGAAGAAAACCCTAGAACCAATAGCCAACCAAGGTAGTGTACCTCTCTCTCAAAGCTAGCATACCAAGCAAAAAGTCCAAACCATAACTAGGCAGAAAGTCCAACCATAACCAAAGACCAAGTCACCACTGCAGCAGCTGCAACTCTCCTCCAGTCATGCGCACCACGTGTCCTTATGCAATTGTGAGAGTGAGTGTGACAAATGAGCTCTAGTGCCCTCTTATTTATATTCCTCCAAGTGACCTAACTAGGCCGACTTCTACTTCTGGAGGATAATAATTTAATATAAATTATTATCTTGAACCAACTTGTCTTCTAAGGTTATTTCCTAAGCTTCTAGGGTTTCTCTTGCTTCCCGAAATATTCTAGACTCGTCAAAGGTTACACGTAGAGGTTAATACCTCCCGCAGCTACCGTAATATCAACACTCCGTCCTAGCTAGAGAGGTATTAAGGGAAATGGTCTTGAGCACAAACATACCATTCAACCGGTAGCATTATCATAGCCACACAGTCGTGATCGAATCACGAGCACCATCATCACTATCCAACTAGATAGTTGCTATGGCAATCAGAACAATGCCATCCAATAGAATACAACTGTGTCTATTCATAGTAGTATGAAACTACTATACAATGGTACACAATCACTCCTAGTAGCACACAACTACTGACCAGTGACACATAGTAACTACCAATGGATCAGATCCACCCCAGTGGCATACAACTACTGTCCAGAGACATACAATCTCCACAACAATCATATCATCTGATATCAACAATGTCATGTTACAAATTGAATCATCTAGGCCACTCTTCCACTCACATTTGTGAGATCTGGAAGAGCATCTACCCTCGGAAAGTTAAACATCATCCATGGGCTATCTGGACTATTCTTCTCAAGCATAGAAGAATAACTGTCTCTGATTTTTGAACTTGGACCATTCAACCTAACTTGGCCATTCTTTCGACACGATTCACAATGCAACCTGGAGAGAATGAGTTTGCCCTAGGGAATGACTGTTCGGACCATTTCCTACGAAAATGACCATCTTTCACCAACTTCCAACATTGGACCATTCTTCGAAACTGCTCACAACTGTGAACTTCAAAAGAATGATTGCCCGGAGAGGCAGACCATTCTGCTTGACCACTTCTCAGAGTGACTTCCAAGGAGAATGATTGTCCTAGACCATTCCCCCACACTGGCCACAAGGGGAATCGTTGTCTATGGTACATGAACAATCTGTGGGACCATGACTGTCTGTTTTGGACATTTTCTGAACTGGAAAATGACTGTCCATAAAAAATCTTGGACCACTTTCCGGACTGGAAAGTGATTGCCCAACCTGGACAATTTTCCAAATTGGAAAATGACTGGCCATCAAGAATCTTGTACCACTTTTCGGATTGGAAAGTGACTACCCAAATTGGACCATTTTTTGAACTAGAAAATGACTGTCGATATATCAATAACATAATAGTGCTCCCTCCCAACCTGGGGAGTAATCAATTCCCTTTCCAATAAGGAAGTCATCTCCACGAGTCCCAACTTGTCCCTTAAGTATGCAAACTTTTCATCTTGGATTGAGGCTTTACCAAAATATCTGTTATCTGCTCATCAATGGAGATATACTGGAGAACTACTTCTCCCTTCTGGACTTTATCATGCAGAAAATAATGCTTGATCTCAATGTGCTTCGACCTGTCATGGAATACCGGGTTCTCTGAGAGCTTTACATAGCTCTGGTTATCACAATATATCACGGTCGAATCTAGCACCTGATCAAACAATCTAGAAACCGGCTTACGGAGCACACTGCTTCTGTACAAGCATCACAAGCTGCAATATATTCTCCTTCTGCAGTGCTGAGTGCAACAGACTTCTGTTTCCTGCTAGCCCATGATATCGTGCCAAAGATCAAACCGAAACATATCCAAGAAGTACTTCTTTTGTTATCTACACTCCTTGCCCAATCTGAATCGATAAATCGATGCAACATAACTCAAACATCCCACAGAGATATTTCAAGGCATGCTTTGCAATTGTTTTCAATTTTCATGGCTAGGTTCCACCTGGAACTGGCTCAACATGTTTACAACAAAGAAAATGTCCGGCCTAGTATTCCTCGAATACATCAAGGAGCCAATCAATTACTGGTACAGGGATGGGTCTACTGGATCGGTGTCTCTCAACTTCTTCAGATTTGTCATCATGGGAGTTTGCCATGGATTTGCAATCCATCATTTCGGACTTCTGAAGAACCATTTCGATACACTTCCTTTCTCATAGGAAGTTTTCACCATGCTTCTGCTGTACATGATGTTAGCTCTGATATTTGCATGGTCAAATTTTGGTCTTAAAGATTCATATTTTTCCTATATACTCAAAATAACGCCTTCCTATATCATTTTGGCTATTATTAGGTCTTATGAGAGGTTTTGAAGCTTGAAATTGAAGTTTTGAAAGAGGCGTTAGAGGAAGTTCCCGCAACAGTCTGTTTTCAAGAAAATGACGTAGTTTTGGGTTTTGGAGATGGTTTTGTGATTACAAGGGATGCATTTAAACATTTTGTAGCTTTCATACACCATTTGTGATCATCAACAAAGAGTTTTGGAGTAGTCTTGTATGAAAAAGGAGAAAACGAACTGTTGAAAACAGGGGATTTTCTGGAAATGACTGTTTTTGTAGTCAAGTTAAAACTCAGTCTCTGACCAAACAGGGAGGAATTTGTGAAAGCCAAAAGAGAATTTTCTCAAGCACAAGCTCATTTTTTGGGAGATACAAACAGATTTTTATAGCTCATTTTTCAAATTTGAAAATTTTGGAATTTCCTATTTTAGTCATCAACTTTGGGCATAGATTACGAGGCGATGGAGAGGTATTTTGAAAAATGGAAAGAGGCTTTTCTCAAGCACGAGCTCATCTCCAAAACCCTCTCTCATTTTTTACATGTGTCATGGTTTGAGAGATACAAGCAGATCTTTACAACTCATTTTTTAGATTTGAAAATTCTGGAATTTCTTGTTTTAGTCATTATCTTTGGGCACAAATTACGAGGAGATGAAGAGGTATTTTGAAAAACTGAAAGAGGCTTTTATCAATAACGAGCTAATCTAAAAAAAACTTTCAGTTTCTACACAACTGTTATGGTTTGGGAGATATGAAGTGATTTTGCAGCCCTATTTTTCATAAATTCGCCATATGCTGTGAAATGGGACAGTTAACCCTTAGTTTGATTCCACACGTGCCATGAGGAGGTATCAAGTCAAGAAGACACATGGATGTTCAAGGAGGATATTTTTGCTAAAGATCCTCAAAGATTTGATTTGATTTGAATGTATTTAATGCTTTAAATGTCAAACCCTAGATTTTAGGTATTGAACTGATTTTTCATATTTTTTGTAATCTTGTTGATATGACTAAGTGCAAATTTGACCCTAGGAGGTGTCATCTATGTCTATTTTGAGTAGATCAGATCCAAACTTTGAGGATCTAGTTGTTATCTCATAGATCTATAAAGCTCATGGAAAATCATATGTAAAAGGAGGGGGATTCAGCCCGAGGGACCGAGAGAGAGCTATAGAGGTTGACCAATCGATGTAATATTTTGAAAACCTCGTGTAAACTTCTATGTAAAGATTTCAACTGATAACAAAATTTCTGATCAGTTTGTTATTTTGTGTTAATCATTTTTTTGTCATCTTCTTGAATATGTATTTTGTTGCTACCGGGTATACGTATGCAAATTCTGTGTTGAGAGAGTTATTGTATAGGTTATGCTTTAATTTTCACCACATGCATATTCAAGTTCTTATATTCAAAGTCAGAAAGGGTTTTTGAATGTTGAGTATTCTTCCCTGTAAGTGTATCAAGGATTAGGGTGGTTTTTGATTAACTTGCAGTTTTATTTTCTTCATTTCCTCATTCCATTTCTCTATAGCCTTGGAGCTGATCTAAGTTTTGTTAGCTTGACCTGCTGCCCATAGAATGTTTAGACAGGGTTATTTGTTTTAATGGACTCCATGCCCAATGGCCAGCTGCTGATTTGCAATCATCTCACTGCCTTCACGATGAACCTACCAATCTCTAAGGTTTCCTAAAACCCAATTAAATCAAGGTGTGCTAGGCTTCAATCTTTAGCAGTCAAGAGTCAACTTATAGTGCTAACACATGAGAGGCTCTGCACCAGGTTGCTTGAATCCATACAAGGTCTTCTTCTATTTGCATACATGGGTCTCTTTCTGGTATACCTTAAAAATTTGAGGTTGCTCTACATATACTTCTTCTTCAATTACTCTATTGAGAAGAACAATCTTTACATCCATCTGATGTAAACTCCAACCCATGGATACTTCAAGAGATATAGTGGCTCAGCTAGAGGTGTATCTGGATACTGGAACAAGCTATCATCATAGTCTTCTCCCTCCTTCTAGGAGAACCCTCTAGTTCTGAAACTCGCCTTGTATCTATCAATGCTTCCATTCATAATTTCTCACATACATTGATCTTCATCACAACTTCCTTCCATTCCTTATTTTTGACTGCTTCTAGCGGGTTCAAACCATGATGGTAGTGTTATGATTCTCAATATAATAACTGGTTCAATTCGTTGTTCTGACTTTTCTCTCTTTCTTGGAATCTTCATGTTCTTCCTCATGTTTCTCTTCAATGTTGGAGTCCATGGAATCTTCTATAGATTATATGCCCTTCCTTTCTGAAGGTTCCAACTTCTTCTTTTCGTCATAGGAACATAAATGTAGATGGAAAACCAAGGATATTCAAGGCTTCTTTTCGAAGAAGACTTCTTCTAGGGTCAAATTGAACATTTGTTGCTTATCATGGCTACTACTTCTAATGAAGGCTATGGACAGATACTTCATAGTCTTCATGGGTTCTTTGATGGATCACATCATTGAGGATTAGCTCCCTCCTAATCCCAACTTCATGCCTAAATGAGCAAAATGCATGCTTTTCTTTTGGAATTCTGCAATCACCTCCCTCCATTTGAGAGAGTCTGCATCCTTCTTGATTTTTGTAAAGTGTCACAAGTCTACTCTAGTTTCCTCTTGATTACTGACTTATTTCTGGTCTGACTCCTTCCAGTCTCTTCAAGTTTGGTTTTGATTGCGGTCCATCTGGCAGTTGTTACTTATATACAATTTTAATAGCTTCCATAGGGATTGTCACCAAAGGTAGTCAATGTACTTCATCCTTTTCAAATACATTACTAGTAGTCATTGTAATGGAAATCCTTATCTTGTTCTTCTCCCATAGGTATTGTTTCATTGACACTGATCATCTTATCTTCTAAGAAATAGATACACATGATATGTATGTAAACATGGTATGTGCAAGGATTATGTTACAGAAGAATATTGTTACCATGACTAGTAGAAGAAGTCTGCTTCATCCTGCTTGACTTTCTTTGAGGGTTCCTTTTCTTTGGCAACTGTTACTTCGTGTGTTTCCTTCCTTTTCTTTAACTTAGGACACTCGTTCCTGTAGTGACCATATTTTCAATAGTTAAAGCATTGTATTTTTGACATATCCTTTTCTTGATTTGGTTTCTTCCTTGAGCCAAACTTCTTCTTATTTCCGAATTTCTTGAACTTTGTTGTGTAGGCTTGATCATTATCTTTCTTTTGGGATTTCTCTTTTGTTCTAATCCTTGATTCTTCTTGTGCACAACAAGTCCAAAGTTCTTCAAATGTGGGATACTTTATTCTTGTATTCATGCTTGGGATATTTACTAGTTCCTTTTCTGAAATGATTTCCTCAATAGCTTGTAGTTGATCTCTTAACTGAGCGATTCTTACAAAGTATGATGTTATGTTGTCATCATCATTCATTTTCATGTCACAGAGCTCATTCTTCAGACTCATCACTTGTCCAATATTTCTGACTGAGAAGAGGTTAGTTAGGGCATCATACATCTTCTTAGATGAGTCAAGATGAGAAATGTAGGGTATCAAATGGTCCTTTACAGAGTCCACTATGATGCTCATAGCATTGATGTCATTGTCCTTGCACTTCTCCATAACTGCAACATTCTGAGGTTCCTTCTCTTTTCCTGCTTCAAACTGTGGTTCCATGATCTTTCCTTTCACGATATCTAACACTTTATTCTTGGCAAGGATGAGGTTAATCCTTGTCTTCCATGCTCTGAAGTTAGAAGGCCCTTCTAACTTGTTTTCTGACTTCATAGAGTAAGTCATGACTGCTTTGACTTGGTCAACTTTTGACTTTGACTTGGTCAACCTTTGATTTTGACCAAAAACTCAAACTTGATGCCTTGGCTTGCTGAGAGTACTAGGAGGTGCGCTAGGTTGGGGCACACTAGGTTATCAAGGAATTAGGTCAAGCGCTTCACTTAAGGTGCCTCAACACGAGGGTTAGGGTTTAATTGCTGTAGCAAAAACTTTGACTGCAACTGAGCAAATCCTCCCAATCTACCTTCCAGTGGTTAGACTATCCGAAGATAGTGTGGGCCCATAACCTGTTAGAATAATAGGTGTGCTCGTTTTCACCATAGACAATATAGAAATATTGTCACCCAACCATAGGCACAAAGGCCACCCCCGAGCACCTTAACCTTGACGGACAGAATAATTCCGGAAGCAAACCCTAGAACCAATAGCCAACCAAGGTAGCGTACCTCTCTCTCAAAGCTAGCGTACCAAAGACCAAGTCACCACTGCAGCAACTGCAACTCTCCTCCAATCATGTGCACCACTTGTCCTTATGCAATTGTGAGAGTGAGTGTGACAAATGAGCTTTAGCGCCCTCTTATTTATAGTCCTCCAAGTGACCTAATTGGGCCGATTTCTACTTCTGGAGGATAATAATTTAATATAAATTATTATCTTGAGCCGACTTGTCTTCTAAGGTTATTTCCTAACCTTCTAGGGTTTCTCTTGCTTCCCGAAATATTCTAGACTCGTCAAAGGTTACACGTAGAGGTTAATACCTCCCGCAACTACTATAATATCAACATGGGGATCTAGAAGGGCATGGAAATCTAGTCTAAGATATATGTGATTGTTTGGGAAGACATATCCTTCCTCAAATAAGATTAGTCGTAACTGAAGTGAGGATGAGAAGATCCAACTCCATATATTTGAAAGAGCTTGAATATGATCAAGCATGCTCAAATACAACAGGTGTGTGGGTTTATGGATACCTAGCATAAGTGCACCTGAGAGAGTGAAACTCAGAAGGAAGCTCAAATATAAGATGAGATGTAATAAACATTAGATGATTTACAAAGTATCGAACATAAGGACAAATAGTGATAATCCACATAGGATGAATACTATATATAATTGAAAATTAATTATTGAGATAGATTTACAGTGAGCCTTGTGTCAATATAGTTATATACACTGACTAGTCATGAAGGTGAAGGGTTATGTCCCTTAGGTTGTGCCCTTTAGATTATCTAATTAATATTATTATCACTTTTATTATTTTTTATTTATGCATTTTCTATTCATTGCATTGCCTTCCCCCTTCAAGGATGCTTTGTCCTCGAAACATAAAAAAGGTTTTCACTTTGCTTGTAATGCTTTCATATGATACTCTATTCTTGACATTGTGATGGTCGAGAACACAAGAGGATATATGATCTTTGAAGTACTGAATAGAGTTGTCGTATTGTTAAAGGGTTAGTCCACCCTAGTTCGATCTTCTATGGAATTGTGTGTTTATAGCAGTGTTACCAACATCGGCAACGACAAAATATCGCCGAGGGTCCGAAAACGAAAATATCGGCAAAATCGGGAAAAATATCGGTAAATATCGAAAAATGTTGTAAGAACAAAAAAAATACAAAAATATTATTTGTTTTTCAATTTTTTAAATACTAAAGCATCAACAACATCGAACAGGTTATAGTGCTCAAAATCTCGCTCCTCCTCGTCTTTGGTTGAAGGCAAACTTGCCGCTTTCTCCTTTGCTCCCCAAACCCCACACTTCACTTGCAAAATGACCAAAAAAAGGTCAAATTTGGGCTTTATTTTCGGCCCTGTCCGCCTGCCTGAGATATCTTTGATTGTTGCGCGATATTATCGCGATATTTTCGTGATATTTTCGTAAATAGCATGATATTATCGCCGGGAGTAAATATCGCGATATTTTCCCCGATAATATCACCGAGACCCGTTTTGCCGATAATATCGCCAATATCGCGATATTATCGCGATGTTGGTAACATAGGTTTATAGGATTCTTGGATAAGATAAGATAAGGTAAGATAATTTTATTAATGTCCAACAAATGACCACAAAAGTAGGTCAATGGGACTAAAGGATACATCCAATGTGTGTACAATGTGGGAGTGCAAAAGAAGCTCCCATATAATGAGAGAAATATGTAAGAAAAAGAAGAAAACTGAAAGTACAGTCTAGGTAAATATCTGACAAGGCTAAGCCCTAGGTCTAGCTAAAACCAAAAATAAAGTGTATATAACAGTATCATAAGTGTAGTGATACAAAGTGAGAGTGTCCATGGTAAGAGTTGGACAACTCAATACTAGTCGAGAGAAATATCTGAAGATGAAGCGAGTGAGGTCATTGTCTCCTAGATACGATGACCAATGGCAAGGGGGGTGATGGGGCTCGCACTGGCTCACTGTTGGAGTCCTTGAGTACCATAGAGGTATTCGGTTGTATGACCCTGGGGGGATGTAGGAGGGAGGAAGCTTAGTTCTCCTACCATCTGAGGTCGAAGGAAAGAAGCTCTGAATAGATCTTTGACTACTCCGCTAAGGCTGGGAGGCTATCTGACAAGCAAGAGGTGCTATGCTCTGAATCTGTCTGGAGTTGAACCCTCTGTCACTATGAGGATGCATGGTTGGATGTATGGTCCTGCACCTCTAAAACGATCTCAAACATATCGGTTGATCTCCCGAGGGGGGCGGGGAGGCTGAGAGGAGGCCTGAGGTCTCACTACTCTATGATCTAAAGTACTTTGGAACTTGGACTCTCATTTGTTGCTCTGATCTGATGAAAGGGCATGGAAGTATGAAGTGATCCTCCTGGTTTGCCCCGGGTGGGGGGGGCATGCAAGAGCTGGGATCTGTGACCGAGAATCTCCCTGATGAAAAGAGTTAGGCACCTTCAATGCTGATATCGGAAGAAAGTAGAGAGGGATCCCCCTGAGTCCCTATAGAGGCAATAGTAATGTCCTCTAATCTCATAGTATACGGGGCACCGAAAAATGAGGTGCCTCTCTGTCTCTAGCTCCTGTAGCTGACACATTTGGCAGACCGTATCAGAACACGGGATATAGTGATCAGTCTCCACTTGGAGTCGATGAGAACCAACCCGGAGTTGTCCTAGAGGGATCTTGAGTGAATGCATCCAATGTGTGTACGTGTATGGGTGGCGGACAATTATACCATCTCACTGCTCCAAAAAGTGCTCTAAGTAGAAAGACATCTTCGAGCCCAGGCTCGTCAGGGGTGAGGTCCAAATGACCTGAATATATAATCTGTATTTTTCCTGTCTGATGTCTCGGTTCACAATCTGTCGAGGTGGTAAGAGATGGATAGACTCATCTAAGGAGTACCTGAAGGGGGGAAGGTGCTCTAGGGAGATGGTCATCGATTGGAGAAGCTGGGATGCCTCTGAAAACCAACCTCATGCGTGGCCTGTGGAGTGATCCGAGGTGAGGGCCTTTGAGGAGCAAAGTGCAAGATAGGCGTATTGCTCTCTTCCAGTAGTAGAGTCCCTGAAAGATCTGACTCTATGAACGAAGGAGATCAGGCGAAAGATAACCTTGAGGTAGAATGGTTGGACGTCGAAATCTGTCTGAATAATGCACTATGGAACTGTATGTTTGCATCTGATGATGTGTTTAAGAAGCAAGATCTGGACTCTCTCGAAACGAGCCCAATCTGTCTCTATCAGGCTCGGTCCCTAGATCTTTGAGCCATAGAGTACTATGGGTCTGATAATCACCTCCATGAGGCATAGTTTGAACGAGATGTATTGAAACTGACCTTGGAAGCACTATCTCTCGATGAGGGCTAGGGACCCATACCCTTTGTTGAGCGGGGGCTGGAGGGGTTGCTGCATACCAAAATGAGGCCTCGTCAACTAGACCCCTAGGTAGGTGTAAGTTGTTTTGATCTCAATCTCTTCCACCCTGAAGTACAAGTGTAAGTTTGTGAGAGGGCGCTTTGATGCATTGAATGTTATGACCTTGGTTTTACCCAAATTAACCGTCAACTGTCGGAGGTCACAAAAATTGGCTAGGGCATCAATCTGCCTCTGTAGGCCCTCAGGAGCGGAGGCCAACAAGATCAGGTCATCAACGAAAAGGAGCAGGGAGATCAACGCCTGATGAAGGAGACATCTAACTCCATCCTGGATGTGGTCGTGGAGGAAAGACACTAGCTCATTGATGTAGATTCCAAAAAGAGTCGACGAGAGGGGGCATCCCTGCTTTACCCCAATGTTGCTCTGAATGAATTTGGAGAGGCCGTGAGCTAACCTGAAACATCCCAAAACTGAATCATACAATCTCATGATGACTGCTAGGAGGGTCTTATATATGTTGATGTCGCGAAGTCTGTAGAATAAAGCCTCATGTGACACTGCGTCAAAAGCTTTTCGTAAGTCTACAAAGCAGTAGTAGACCCTCGAAGAGCGATGACGAGCCTCCTCAATAATGGCTCTGAGTGTGAAATTGTGATCAGTCGTAGGGTAATCCGGGCAGAAACCGACCTGTCTCTTAGCTTTGAGATGACGACTCTACAAATTGTCATAAAGCCACTGATGCAGAGTTGTGGTATAAAGTTTAGAGAATGTATGTCCCACCATGATAGTCTTGTAAATGTTCGGATAGAACTTTATGTATTGGGATTTCAAGAATCACTACTATTTTGAGACCAAATTGCACGCGAATTGATCTTCTTCGGAATATAGGTCAAATATTTCCTTTGTTTAGAGCGATGCTAATGTGTTGATCCTTTACAAGCCTACAAGGATAATCATGATGCACTAAGATATCAATGATTCCCTCTAGCCCTTTTCCTCTAGAAGCAGTAGGTGGACGTGTTGAGGTTGAGCCTGAGGTGGAAGGTGCAACTCTTGGGGATAAGGTGGAAGATGGAGTGGGATTTCTTCCACCTCTTCCCCTAGTTGGCAATCTCTCTGGACGTCGCGACACTGGATCCGGAAAACTCTCAATGTCCTCCTGCTTCAAGTCTGTCTCTCCCGGAAGTGGAACATCCTCTGATAACTCCTCCTCCCAATCATCAACATCATGCTCCAACCACTAAGGTTCCTCCTCCATGACAGGCCTCTTGGCCTACACCCTCCACAGACTCGTGGTGTCAAGCACATCCAATGAAATGGCATCTGTCTCGGGTACTTTGTTTATCTGCCTCACCCACAACATGATATTGTAGTAGACATAGACCATGTCATTGAGGCAGTGGACATCTAAGCTATATGAGGGCCAATTTGTAGTTAGAGGATGATGTCCCATGGGCATAAATTAAAATTAATAAAATTATAAAAAAATAAAATTTTAATAACCTGTTGCGCTTATTGGAGTGTAACTTTTCAAAGACACTCTAGTTACGCTCACACCCTGAAGAGCTGCAAGTTTGACTCGATACCCGAATGGAAAGTTTTTGCAACTCTGGGACTCTTATGCCATAGTTTGTCCTCCAAACATCTAAAACAAATAAATGGAAAGGAAAGACAATAAATTATATTTCCATTCAGTAACTATGTAACAAATGTCAAATAGATAGAAAGGAAATACATTGGAATTTGAAAGTTTGAAACAAATTTTCCTTGTGGCTTACCTGGCATCCTAGCGGTCCTATCTTAGATAGCCATATCATACCCAAATGTCCCAGCATTGAGCTTATAGATCTCAATTTGTTTGGAAATTTTTCAACGTTCAACAGGAGTCAACACCATCCTCTGAACACATTGGAAAAATCCATGCATAACGTCTACATCAAACCTAAATCCATATGCATAAGAGTATGCAAGGTTGAGGTAGAGCCCTGTTGCATGAATCGGACGATGGAGAGTGTTGTTCCATCGCTCATCAAGCACACTCCATATCTTAGCTTGTCTAGTGAATCCCTCTTTCCCCTGGTCTTCATAGTACCGATAGATAGCTTCCTTGGCCCTATCCATGGCCTCATACAAGTAGCCCATTGCGGGCTTCTCACCATCAACCAAGCAAAGAACCTTTACCAAAGGTTCACTGACAGTACACAACTCTTCCACTCCCATCCAAAACCTCTAATCATGTCTCACAAGTCGGGCTATGGCTTGCCCATCCACTTTAGTGATATAGACACAAGACTTCCAATCGTATGACATAAACATACTCTGCAACTCCAACATAGATTTATGGAGAGATAGAAGAGAAATGAAACTAGTCACAAAACGCGTGATAGCGGGATGAACCGACTCTTTGTTCCCTATGAGCTCTCTCATGAGTGTAAGAACGAACGTATGTATATATATATATATATATATATATATATTGTAACACTCCTAGTTGACTCAACAATTTCCTTGATCTAAAGAAGTTTTCCCATGTCCTTTAGCATCAAATCAATGCAATGGGAAGCACAAGGAGTCCAATATATATATATATATATATTTTGTAACACTCCTAGTTGACTCAACAATTTCCTTGATCTAAAGAAGTTTTCCCATGTCCTTTAGCATCAAATCAATGCAATGGGAAGCACAAGGAGTCCAATATAGGCTTCGATACCTCTCCATGAGCAACTTGCCAGCAACAACATAATTGGTAGCATTGTCCATAATGACTTGGAAAACATACTACAGACCTATCTCCTGGATGAAATTATCCAACAACTCACATAATAACTGTGCATCTTTAACATATGAAAATGCATCAATAGATTTGATAAACATTGTCCCCCTAAGACTTTTAACCAAGAAATTGAGAATGGACCTATCCTTCCCATCTGTCCAACCGTCTGACACAACAGTGCATCCTGTAATCTCCCATGATTCCCTCAACTCACCCAATCTCTTTGTGCAATTGACCTTTCCCCTTGAAGGAGAGGCCTTCTCACTTCATTATAAGAAGGGCCCCTGTATCCCGGACCAACAATAGCAACAACTTCAAACATGGAGTGGTAGAATGGGTTCTTGGCAATGTTGAATGGTATGTCACTCCATACAAAACATTTTGCCACAATCTTGTCAGCCTCCTCCTTCTGCTTTGTTTTCACCATCGACCGAATAAAAGGTTTCCCCATAGGCACTGACCTCGGCGCAAAGAAAGGTGAGGATGTTGAGGGGCTAGGCATTGTGGAATGTGAACCTGAAGATTGACATTCCCCCGCTCTTGAGATGCTTTTAGATCTATTTGCAAGCTCAAGCCTGAATTCTTCCCTTTTCTCTCTCCTACCCATTGCAAAAATGGATTAATTTGCAATGTGAACAATTTCTAGGATAGATGCTGGGCAAATCTCCACTTCATTCCCTGGGATTTTGCAAGGTGGTATTTCAAGCAACTGATGCTGCCAAACATTTCCATACCACATAACTTGCAATTCAACCTTATTATGTTGGCCATCATAATGTAGACCATACTCCCACATTGGGTTCAATGGCTTTGGCATTTTGAAATGTGTGGATCACTGATTAAATTTGTAAAGCTATGGGACAAAAAAAAATGGGGGAAATTTAGAATCTAAATCCACAAAAAAACTTCAAAAATGCTACAATTAAACTACCATAGCTACATAAGTGTTAAATCCTCCATTAAAAAGGCGCAAAACTAGGTATATCTAATGGACATTGCAAACCCTATACTAAATCTAGAAAAACAAAGAAAATGAGGGCATAATTTTGTTTACATACCTGGTTCAATGGATATGGTAGATTGGAGTAGATCGCCACTCCACAAATGCTTACTTGATGGCAATGAAATCTATGGATTTCCCCATGTTTGCTTGATGGAAAATGGTTACAATACCATTAGAGCTCAAACCCCCTAGCCAACGTTTGCAAAATGACCAAATAAAACCCCAAAATCGGATTTTATAACCTTAAAACTAGTCGAATTCTTGGCAGGGCAATAATTTCCATCGACCTAGGGTTACCGGAAGCTTCCCGCCCCCCCTCCCCCCACTTCGAAGCCCCGAAGCTCGATCCGGGCGGGTGCATCCTGGAAGCTCCCTCTGAAGCGCGACTCAATTTTCAGAAGCGCAATTCCTGCCAATTCGGAAGCGCCCCCCTCTGAAGCACGCTTCACGCACGCTTCAGTGGAAAATTCGCACGCTTCCGTGGGGACCCGCATCTTCAAGCAAAAGTTCATTTTTTTTTAATTTTTGGAGTTAGGGTGGGGCCTAGCTTAGGCTTAGGGTTGAGGGAAAAGAATGAGGAGAATAAAGGAGCTCTTTCCCCTCTGTTCTCCTCATTCTTTCATCTTGAGCTTGGAGGAGAGAACAAAGGAGAGGTTGAGAGTGCAGATTTGTGAGAACTTGGAGGAGAAAGCAAAGGAGAGCTTGGAAGAGTGAGCAAAGAGGAGCTTGGAGGAGAGAACAAAGGCAACCATCATCCAAAGGTTTCAAGTTTCAAGAGCTAAAAAGGTAAGCCCAAACCCCAACTCCCTCATTTCCTTGGGTTAACTTTGTTAATGTTTTTTTCCTCCTTTCCTACTCTTTCCCATTCCTTCTCTCTCATTTTATTGCAGGTTGTTCATCTAAAACTTGAAGAAAATGGTTTTCTTTTGGTTTATTATTCCTATTTTGGTTCTCATGGTTTTGGTGGGGAGAAGGCATCGAAGGGAAGAAGATGATAGTGGTGATTCGTGTAGTGACCCACAATATGAAGTTGGTGAAGGGTTTGACGAGGAAGAGGGAAATGTAGGACACAAAGCTTTATTGAGACCCTTGTGTGCAATTTGTAACAAAAGTTGAGGAGGGGAGAGGTGGTGGAAGCATTAAATTTGTATGTCCTCATGACTGTCATGATGGAAAACCTTATACCGGTTCATATACCCGTGTAAGGAGGCATCTTTGTGGTGTAATGGAGAGTGATGACAACAAGGGGTCCACTGGGATCATAGTTTTCCCTAATATATCTGAGGAGCAGAGACAAAAATATATAAAGATAGAGGAAGCTGCACAAAAAAAGTATGGTAAAAAACAAAAGATTCAATCCGATGCCTCATCTAGATTTGGTGGCAACACATCTCCATCGCAACATGGTACTGGTTCTGGAACCTCTGGATCTAGAAGAACAATAGCAGATTTCCTTGATATTGGAGGTAGGGATGAGGTGGATGCAAAAGTGGCCGGTTTCTCTATGCTTGTGGTGTCCCATTCAATGTGCTTCGCTCCCCTTATTGGCATGATCTTGTCAAGGCAATCAACGAAGCCCCCAAAGGATACAAGAGCCCCAACTATGAGAAAGCTAGAACTGTGTTACTTGACAGGGAAACAACAAAAGTTCAAAGAGCTCTAACACGGTTTACAGATGAATGGTCAGACATTGGGGTATCTGTTGTATCAGATGGTTGGACAAATGTTAGAAACCAACATTTGATCAATGTTCTTGGTGTTTTTGCTAGCAGTGCAATGTTTCTTGCAACACATGACTCCTCTTCAATTATTGCATCTTCCCAAAACATTTCAGATCTCCTCTTGAAAACAATTAATGATGTTGGTCCTTCTAATGTGATTCAAGTAATCACTGATAATGCAACAAATTGTAAGGCAACACATGACTCTCTTCAATTATTGCATCTTCCAAAAACATTTTAGATCTCCTCTTGAAAACAATTCACGATGTTGGTCCTTCTAATGTGATTCAAGCAATCACCGATAATGCAACAAATTGTAAGGGAGTAGGTAAAATCATTGAGCCGAGCTCATCCACACATCTTTGGTCTGGGTTGTTTGGTGCACACTTTGAACCTTTGATGCATGATATTGCTGCTACATAGAGAATGTGGATGGATTGTCTGTACAAGAAAGCAGCTAACTCATCAAATTTATCACCGCATAAGCAATAATTACTTCTCCTACAACACTCACTCTTAGGTTGCAGCCACTTAAGATTGCAAACCAAGAGATTTGTTAGCTATTACCTCACCTTTAGGTGCCTATTGAAGTGAGACAAGCTGTGGGTGCTATGGTGAGGAGTGATGAATGGGATGAATCTGAGTACGATAGAGAAGGTAATAACAAGAAGGAGACAAGCCCCTCAATGTACTTATCATTGTGTCTGGCTTGAGCCTTGCACCACCAAGATAATTAGACATGATGATCAAGTTTGTATATTCAGATCGGACTCAAACATTGGGGAGGTTTCTAGAGCAAATGGATAGCATGCTAGGGCAAGTTAAAGACATTGTTCAGCCTAAAAATGTCAACCTCTATAACCATATTCTTGTAGAGGTGGAAAAACCGTGGAAATGCTAACTCCACTTACATGCTCCTTAGCATATGTGCTAATAATCTAAATAATATCGATATCATGCTTTCATCACCAACATCTGGTGGGGACCAAGAAAAGACCACACCAAGATCCAGAGGTTCAAGCAGGTTACATGAAAGCATTAGATAAACTCATCCCGGACGAGGAGGAGTGTGACAACATAAGGAGACAATTGAGCCATTACATCCTTAGCAATGGTGCCTTTGGGACCAATCATGCAATTAGAGATCGAGGGAATCTGAGTTCTCTTGAGTGGTGGAACATGCATGGCGGTATCGCCCCACAGCTACAACGTTGGCAAAATGGGTGCTTTCACAGGTGGTGAACACTTATTTTGCAGAGAGGTGTTGGAGCACCTACAGTTTCATCCATAGCGTTAAAAGGAACAGGTTGAATGTAAGTTGGGCAGAGAGCTTGGTTTATGTTCATTACAACTTGCGATTGTTGTCCCATTACTGCGAGGAGGCATAGATGGATCAAAACTTGAGGCGTTGGGACAACAATCCGGAGGAGGATAATTTGGAGGATGGAGTATTGCTTTTAGAGGAATTGGAGGGTGTTCTTTTGGACGATGATGATCATGTTGAGATGCCACCCCCATCTAGTGCCAGGGTCCCCATGTCCAGGATTCCAGCTACAACAGTAGGGGTTTCATCTTTAGCTCAGTCGCAGCCGTCTGCATCTACTTTTGCACTACCACCACGCGGTACCCACGGTGGTGGAAGGAGGACCTGATAGTTGTTTACAATTTGATGATTCTCGTTTTTCATTACTTTATATGTCATACTATATAGATGATATATTCATAGTATTTGGCAACTAGCTGAGACTTCAGTTTAATCTTTAAACTTTAAACTTTATTGTTTTGGACCTTTCGGTCTTCATAGTAACTTCAGTGTAGATGGCCTATTTTGTAAACATAACTATTTGGTCATGACTCATGTTAATGTTGACTTGGATATATGATTTCATTTCATAAGTTTATGGTTTATGATCATGTTAGAATCTAGATGGTTGATGTTCGAATGATTAATCATTGATGAACTATGTAGTATGGATGCCATTTCTATCTATATTGATGTACAAATATGCATGCTTTCATATATTCTGCATCTAATTTGTCTTTCTACATATTTTTTTGAACATATATATATATAACAGACGCTTCGCTTTCGAGGATTTTTGGAAAATAACGCTTCCGACGCTCCCGCTTCTGGCAACACTACATCGACCCACAATAATATTGGAAATTATCGCGATAAATAGAAATTATTGCGCTAATTTCAATATATTGTAAATATCACTTAATTTTCCTCTATATTATCATCGAGGATTGATTTGGCGATATTATCGCGATAAATTCAATAATATCATGATATGTGCAACACTGACCAAAATAGCATCGAGTTCAATCCATGTATAAACCAAAATTCTTCAACAAAGAGGCTCTAAATGGCCTCTAGAGTTCAAAAATAAGCATAGTACTAATTAATAACTATAGTCTAAACGCTTCCGTTATGTTAAGTCACTGGTTTGAAACCCCGACTTACCTTGTGTGCCATGTATGGGGCCTCGTGGTCACACCTGGAGGTTATAGTGGTAGCTGTTGGATAACACGACCACATGTCACGTGAGTATGTGCCCGACTAGTTGTTGATTCCGCCAGTCAAAAAAAAAAACTATAGTCTAAATGCTAGATTCTACAATCTAATCATATGAGAGAAACATCTGAATTCTCATCATCTACATCCTCAACATGACTAGACTCAAAAATCAGCTCTAAATCAGCCCAAGAAACTCAGCTCAAAAACTCTCCAAATTAGCCTTTCAATCAACTCTCCAAATTATCCCATCAAATTCTTCAAAGTAGCCCTTCAATCAACCCACAAAACTCAACTCAAAAATTCCAAATTGCTCAAATGAATTGTGTGAGTGAAATGGAGGGTGGGGAGCTCTTTAAATAGGGGGGCCTAGGGTTAGGTTTAGTGTTTCACCTTTTTTATTTTATTGATTTAAAAAGAATGAGTTTAAGTGGTCCCCATCATCAGTTGTACAGTTTCGTACGAAGCTGACCATTATTGGTTCGAAGCCTTCATCCAAATTGTACAACCTTGGAACTGGTTAGTCTGGTCGGTTTTGTCAAAACCGGTCCAGTTCCGATAACATTGCCTACAACTCTCTCTAGTCACGTCTCCTCCTAGATGAAGTCTTCCCATAGCCTCTCAAAAGTGTGAAGCTTTTTCCAAGCACAAACCCCACGGACAAAAGGTTCCCGAGAGAAGAGAACCCATTTAATGCGATGGGTATTATCTCTTTGTTAATGTTTATGCCATTATTATAGTTCTTTGCATTTCAATAGATAAGAGCATAATAAGAACAAGATCACTGAGAAATACACATTCACAAGAGACACAACAT
>SNQJ01S0150777.1:0-23334 GCA_010110895.2 Picea sitchensis
ATAATGACATGGTATTTTTAGTAGAACCATACATAAACCCCTGAATGAGAGTTCTATATTGTGATACAAGATATTTCTAGATATATTTAACTGCACTTGGTATGTCAACTGTCCTTAATCTGTCTGTTAGGAGGTCAAGGCTAAGGTATGATGATTTAGGGAAAAGCATGGAAAGGCATGAAAATTGATAATGGATGGTATATGATATAGGTTGTCAAGGACGGGCTATAAATTTAGTATTATTGGCTGAAGATGAGTTTTACACAAGAACTGTGTTGGAGCTGTATAAGTAAGTCAGACCAATTGAAGTATGACAAAGAAGAAAAATAATACAATTTTCTTGGAAAAAGTTGTGCTTTGTACAGGAGCATATATCCTCCAATTTCAGTAGAACAATGATATATAGAAGAAGGATGAGAGTTACAATTGTAAGCATACAATCTGATGCTTCTTAGGTATGCAAATAAATTGTCAGGAGATAAAAGGGTGGGCAGATTACAAAATACCACATGTATACTCAATTATAACTTTCAAATTATGAAAATTTATTGCCTTGAAGAAAAGTAAATCTTGCAGTTGGAAAGCAAGATCATGGATGCTTCTAAAATCTGCTATTTGAGACATTTCTCTTTGATTTGTAGTTCTAGATATTTCCATCATGGTTTCTGGATTTTTCAAATTGATTATGAATGGCATGCAAAATGATTCTTCATTTTTACCGTTATTACTTTCTTTTATTACATGCTTAGATCCAGGACAACTCAATCTATATAAGCTTTTTATTCCATGTACCGGTCGGTCTTGTGAATGGTTAATAATATTCAATTGAATTCAATTCAACATGTACAGATAATGTGACATTTTCTAAGATCTGATGATTCACATAATTTGCTTAATTTAGAAGGTCTTTGTCTTTCCCATGGAAGTAGCACAGAGGTTCACTTTATCTATCAGGCACTTATTGCAATTTCTGTTGCAACGTATCCATTGACTTCTTGATTATGTATCTGACTGTCCAATACAGGATTTATACAAGCACGTGATGGATATTAATAGTTAGTAGTGATTCATGCTGCTTGTTTTAGTGGTGTGTTAAGATTTACTGTAGATACCATTATGATTAACTTCAGGGTTGAGTTGTAATTGGTTTTCTTTCATTAATAATCATAAAATGCCTGTTGATTCAATTACTATTTAGTAATATTGTGAGGCACTTGATAATTGGTTTTAGCTGGCCATCTGCAGACTATGACCACAAAAAGGCAAGCTGTTTCATTGAGGATTAAGTTGTCTTCAAAACAGTGGTACTTTCTCTGCATAACTCAGAGCACTGGTAGGACATTCTCTGGAGGAAATATATTAAGATGCTATGTGGATGCGGATCTTGTGGGCAGTGAAAAACTCAGGTTTGTGTCCCAATGTTCCCTTTGAATTTTATTTTCTTTCGCAGGATAAATCCAGTGTTGGCTGGCTTGTCTATTATGTGCACATGCCAATAAATACTTATAATTCTTTTTTCTCCTATTCATCATATATTGTTGTCAGATATTCAAAAGTGACTGAACCGTTGACACGATGCACGATTGGAACTAGTGCCCCATTTGTTGCGGTCAGTGACTATGAAAGTGAAGCTTTTGCTAGCAAACTCCCATTGCCCTTCTGTGGACAACTCGGCCCAATTTATTTGTTTGATGATGCACTTACTTCTGATCAAATTCTAGGCATCTTTTCTCTTGGTCCTACCTACATGTACTCCTTCCTTGACACTGAAGTTGGGCACGTTCAAGAGAATGCTTCAATGTATGGCATTCTTGATGCAAAGGAGGGGCTCGCACCAAAAATAGTTTTTGGATTCAATGCACAAGTAATTGAAAATCTTCGAGTTTTTACACATGATTTAACATCAAGCTTTTAGTATTTCTGTGGTAATATATTTTATTTTGATGGTATTTTGTGTCATGCAGGCTAGTGCCAGTAGAAATCTATTTGACATATCACCTATGCTGGACCAAACCAAAGATCGAAATTTCTATGAAGCAACTATTATGGCAGGAACACAGTTATGTTATCGTCGCATTCTAAGAGACATACTTGATTGTGTAGGTGGCGTTTCTGTTTTCTTCCCTCTCTTAACACAGCTTGACCAACCGGTTATGCAAACTAACATCTCTGTACACGAAGAGGTAGCATATTCAGAATTTGGGTTTAGTGAACATGTTGCAGCAGAAGTTATTGAGCTTATAGCTTCTGTATTGGATGGGAATCTTGCCAATCAGCAATTTATGTGCAATATGTCTGGATTTTCTATCCTTGGATTCTTGCTTCAGTCAGTTTCACCTCAACAACTCACGAATAATGTTGTTTCAGCTTTGGGCCATCTTTTAACTGTTGTTGGAAAATCTGGTAGGATTTCTTCACATGGTGAACTTTTTATGTATTTTGTTGTGAGTTTATTCAGTTTCTGCAATTGGCCTCCTAATTGTTTTCTAAGTTATAAAGAAAGTTTCATGATGAGCAGGTTCAGACATGTCTCAGATTCTTGTCAAGGATGTTCTGCTGAGAATATATCTCTATCCCCATATATGGATATATGCACAGTTTCTGGTTCAGCGAGAACTGTACATGTTTCTTCTAAATTATTTTGATACAAATGGTAGAATATTAGGAGGTCTTTGTGGTTTTCCAAGGATTCTTGATATTATACAGCAGTTTTATTGGGATAGACCAAAAGGCCGTCAAGCCTTTGGAAGTAAACCACTTTTGCATCCTCTAACAAAAGAGATAATAGGGGAGCGACCTAACCCAGAAGAAATTGGTAAAATCCGCCTTTTGTTGCTGAGCCTGGCTGAAATGGTGCTAAGGTATGATACAATTTATGTGGCTTAGATTCGGTGTTAAAGATGATTTTTAAGTTGCAAAAAATCCTAGCGTGTCTCTAACTTTGATGTGTTTGCATTGATTTGCTTCCTTCCTTTTCACTCTAGAAAACAAAAAACCTTGTTAAGTATTTGGCAATCTTGGTGCTGTGAGTTTGTTTTCTGTCTGTCCATAGTAACTCACAGGAATGGGCAATTGCAGGCAGCATGTTTCAATATCTGATGTAATAGCTCTTGCTTCCTTTCTGGATAAAAGTGATGATCTACTGTGTGTTGAGGATGTGCTGCATATGGTGCTTCGACTTCTTTCTCACAAGACTTTTCTTACAACATTTTTAGAGCATATTCATGCCCTTGGAGGTTGCCAGATCTTTCTAAACCTTCTGAAAAGGTAAGTATTTAATACATTCATTCTTATGTTTGAATGCAATCTTGTTCACATTTAGGACATATAAATATGTTCACCAAATAGTACCATGGGTCATAGCCTGGAAGCCTCCCTTGTGTTAGATCTCAATCCTTCACTAAAATGAGGGAAGTAATTGCTTAGGTGACAGTGGCAAGTATTTCCATATGTTACACCTATCTTGCATCTTGTGAAGACTTTGCACAAGTGCCAGATATTGTGATAACAAAGATAACCGTTATTTAGATTTGTGAAATTGAGTACCTACATTCATTATTAGTCCAATGCTGAGCTTCCTAGACTTAGGTCAGTTGCATCTATCTTAGTTGCTGAATGAATGCATGGGGATAATGATCCAAGGATATTTGGTACGTAGAATGCCCAAATCATAGCCATTGCCATTGTTGGTGTCGTATATTGTCTTAGAAATCAGCATCATTGTTACATGTTTTGTTTTTAGTTGACTACATTCCTAGGCATGTTTTGTTATTAATCATCGATATTGGATGTTTCATTCTATTTGGCTGGAGTAAAATGGTGCTTCTTTTGTTTAATGCAGGCCGACAGAAGTAATCAGGCTGCAAGGGTTGCAAGTGTTGGGAAGACTTCTTATTGGAATTCCTACTGAGAAAAAAGGCATACGGTTATTTGCTCTTGGAGGTTCAACTGCAAAATCTCTCTTAGAGAATCAATGGAGAGAGAAGTTAAAATTGGAGATCATTTTTGTTGTGATTGCAGATAGACTCTTAACATTTCCTTTCACAGACTCTGTGTGTGCTACCCTCTTCGATGTCCTCCTAGGTGGTGCTAGCCCTAAGCAGGTAGCTTGTTAAAACTTATCAATGACTTCCATGCTTTAATTTCTTAGTTATAACATATAAGAGAATTTTGGAATCTTGTTTTTCTTTGAAATTTCTGAAGATGTGATATGCTTTCGTTTTCTTTTTCCCATTTGGGTTAGGAACATATAGTGACGTGTCTACATTGGAGATGAAGGGTACAAAACATAAGCATTATATTGCAAATTGCATTTTCCTTTTTTTTTCAGGTTCTTCAGAAAGCTCATCATGAAGAACTGCAAGGTGACAAGAAAAATTCAGCCAATGGGCCTTCTGCACATTTTGCCCTGCCTCAGATTTTACAAGTTCTTTTCAAATTTATGTTAAATTGTGAAGACTTCGCAACAAGGGAACACATATTGAGAGATTTGCAAAAGTTACTTGAAGCTAATCTGGCAAACAATGACTGCTTGATTTCGGTATGCATTTTCCCGAGCCCCCACCCAGAGCAATAACAAAAGAACATATAAATAAATAAAAAGAAATTCAATGACTTCAAGCTTATCCAAAAACAGGGCTTTTAAGAACTTATCTTTATTCATGACTGTTTATGTGGCTCTTTTGACAGGAGCATGGATGGCAGGCCTGGTTCTTGTCACTTTTATCAGATGTCCAATTCAAGAAACATCATATTCTTGATCTCCATGACTCTAATACTACGAAAGCTAATGAGACAATGCTAATAAGAAGAATATTTTGCATTGTCCATTGCCACTGCATATATTCTGTAAAAGGCGGATGGCGTCATGTTGAACAAACAGTCAATTTAATTCTCTTTCATTTAGAACAGGTAAATTTGTTATTTTTAACTTTCTTAATATAACTCTGTTAATAAATGTTGACCTTTTTCTTTGTTATAAGTAAGTGGTATGCATTTTCCTACATTTTATTGGTAGATTCTGGTTATGTTTCCTAAATGTTGGCTACATAAAGTTGACATACTTTTGGTGTTTACATGAAATATTACTCATCATTAACAAGCTAATTTTCACAGAAATATTGTTTCTCAGGGACAACTTTCCAGAAGAATACTTATGCATGAGCTGCTTGACGACTTGGTACAAGGACTAATTGATATTGCCTCAAAGAAGAATATACTCACTGTCCAACCTTGTCGTGATAATACTCTATATCTTTTAACACTGCTTGATGAGACACTAATCAGAGACACACTCTCTTCCCTCCCAGTATGTCCTAACCCTTTTGTGTAAAATAGTCTGTAGTCATTTTATGTTAAAAAGTACCATGAATGCAAAGCTCATGCAATGACAGTAATGTGTTTTCGTTTATACATTTAAATTTGAAAGGATGGGAATTTATATTTTCAGTTCCTTTCCTACTGTATATTGCAAACTTGAAATAAGCTTCTGCCTCTAAGTCTGGTCTTCCCATGCAATTCATAAATGTTGTTTTTTAATATCATCTAGATTTTAAGAAAAGGATTGGTGGAAGATAATGTTTGTGTTAATGGGCCTTGTTGATATGTGTCCACTGTCTATTGTAACATTTCTTTTACACACATTTACAATGATAGATCTTTTCTGTTTTTGACTTATTTGTTACTATATGTTGAAATATTGACATAAAATATTCTCATTTCTCTAAATTTGCTTATAACTATTTTATGCTCTCTTCATTTCTGCAGTTTCCTCGCAGCATTTTGTCTGAGGAACTGGTGGATGACATCAGTTCATCTGAAGGTTATAATGCATTTGGAGCTCTTGAATCTCTAGGGGCAAGTGAACTATCTGCTGATGACCCAAGTGGAATTTCTGATGACAGGTTTATTTTCAGTTCACCTTTTGTGTTTTACTTAGTTATATAATGTGACCATTGGTCTTGACTCTTGTTAGTATAGATGCTTGCCACATTGTAGTATAGCTTATGGAGTGGTTGTGTTTGTGTGCATTTGAGATAGACATTCTACAAGTGAGATTAAATTGAAGTTACTAAATTTGAGTCTTGAAGTTAATAATGCTAGAGCCTACCCACATACAACACAATGAGATGCTGATAGACAGGAGAGAGTTCCACGTGGTTATATATGTTAGAGCCTGCCATAGATCTTTAGGCTTTTGTTGGTGATATTTAATTTAAAAATTTATGGAATATATAGAACAAATAATATTGATTTGATTCAGTTGAGTATTTTTAATACATTATGAGCATAATATTTAAGCCTCTCAAAGAGAAAATGTTTTGCAGACATGCTTCATAGACATCTAACCTTATCAATTGACTTCCTTGTAACATGCTCGATTTACTTTGCTTCGGAATCATTGTTTTTACTAGGGCTATGAAAAAATCGTCATCTATCAATCAGCTTAGAGGATGGCAGCAATGTTCTTCTCAAAATGAAGTTGTCATGGATGACCACCACTGGCATTTGTATGACAAGGTTTGGACACTTGTAAGTGAGATGAATGGAAAAGGGCCAAGCAAGAGAAGTGTAGCACCAATTTCAACAGGCCCATCTTTGGGTCAAAGGGCACGCGGTTTGGTAGAGTCTCTCAACATGCCAGCTGTAGAAATGGCTACGGCAGTTGTATCTGGAGGGCTTAGTGCAGTTGCAAACATTAGTACAAGTAAGCTTATTGACAAAGCTATCCGATTACGAGGAGAAAAATGCCCAAGGATTCTATTCCGACTAGTATTGCTGTACCTTTGCAAAGCTGATCTTGAACGAGCTTCACGTTGCGTTCAACAATTTGTATCTCTTCTTCCATATCTTTTGTCAATTGACAACGAACAGATCAAGAACAGGCTTCAACTCTTTATTTGGTAATCCCATTTCTCACGATTCAGATTTACTTAATAAGGAGTTTGTATAGTTCCAAATGTTCAATAAGCTTTTAGTATATGTGTTGCTGCATTTGCCTAGTTTAAATTTAAACTTTGAACTTTGAAGGGCCTTGGGAATCATTCCAGTTATTTCAAGGGACTGAATCTGAATCTGAACCTAGTAAATTTTTATTTGGTTTGAGCAGGTCCTTACTTGATGCGAGAGCACAAGTTGGGAGCCAAGATGATGGTGCGCGTTTTCATGTTATATCTCAGTTGATACGAGAAACAGTAAAGTATGGTAAGAGCATGCTAGCTATGAGCATTGCCGACAGAGACAACTTGGAGGATCAAAGCAGCAGTCTGAGTGAAGCAGGGTCTGTTAACAGTCTACTGCAGAAGGATAGAGTTGTTGCAGCGGTATGAAGACAGAAATGAATCTGTGATGTTGCAAATAGATGAACTCTTCACTAAACTTAGATCCCATGCACTGTGCAATGTTTTAAATTTATTTATTATAATAGCACATAAAGCATACTGTATTTACTATTACTGTCGAAGAAACTCTAATCTTCTGAGTATTTCTATGCTTTATATTTTTCGTCTTATGTTTTCTAGAAGTCCATAAGGGTGTACAAACTTTTTCTCCAGGTGAGAGATGAAACAAACTACATAAAATCATCCATAGAAGAGCGCCTAAAGCAAGTGCAGGAACTACGTTTGGAGCTGGATGAGATCTCTTATCTGGAACGGCAGCAGAAGAAAGCTTTTGAGGATGAGTTGCAGAGTAACTTGAGCATGATTTGTTCAAGTGATGGAAATCGCAGAAGTCAATCACGGCTTACTTATGATGAAGATCAACAATCCGTAGCTGTAAGATAACATTTTCGTTATATGCATTAAGTTTCACATAGACATTGCTTGTAGATATGTTCTTTTTGACTAGTCATAGTATAGAGTCTAGACTAGAAACTCTGTAGGCAATGCCTGGTTCTTTTGTGATAAATTAGATGCTTGGAGCCATCAGCAGGTAAATAGTATGATATCTTACATTTATACTTGCAGAAGTATACTCTTATATTCCTATGCCCTTAGCACTGTTTATCCAACTATTCATTGTCAATGCTCCTGTAATTAAATGCATTGCATGTTTCCAAGTGAAAGACAATGATGGTTTTATCAGGTAGTTGCATTTCTAGCATATTAGTTAGTAATGACATGGTAGCTCGTTAATGCCTTTAAAATTTATAGAGAATGTAACCTTTTTATACAGGCTACATGAATTTCTTCTCATTTCAGCATGCTATTTTTCAGGACAAGTGGTGCCACATGTTTAGGGAACTGACTGACGAAAGAGGGCCATGGTCAGCCACCCCTTTCCCAAACAATGCCTTGACATGGTGGAAGCTTGATAGAACTGAGGATCCATGCCGTCGTAGGCTGAAACTGAAAAGGAACTATAATTTTGATGAACATCTTTGTAATCCTCCATTTACATGTGTCCAAGGTGATTCTGAAGCAAGCAAACATACTGATGACTTACACTCTAGTGAGAGAAGCCATGTTCTTGGTGAAGTCAAAAGTTTCCTGCTCAAGGGTTTGAGAGGAATCAGCGAAGAGGAAATTTTAGATCTTCCTGCAAATGAAGATGATGAGCCTTCCAATGCTGATTCAACTAGCAGTGAAATCAATGCTTCTTTACATCAAGATCTTGAACAAGTCGATCATAATGAAGATAAAGGAGATAATGATATTTCCCAGAATAGGCAGGATCAGACCTGCAGGTACTCAGTGACAGGAGAGGATGAGGTATATTTTACATACATGTACTATTATGTTTATAAATATGTCTTCAAGGTGGGCATGACAAGGTATGGTAGGTTTTAAGTTTTAACATCTAATATCTTGTCTTCATAGGTCCTCCTTTCAGTTTCTTGTATCCTTGTCACACCCAAGAGGAAAATGGCAGGCCATTTGGATGTTATGAAAACTTCTTTGCACTTCTATGCTGAATTTGTGGTGGAGGGAACAGGAGGATCACGCGTTTTTAATAGTTCAGGTGGTTTGAATTATCCTAATAACACTGAAGCAGGCCATACAGAAAAAACAGCAAAACCAAAGACTTATAAAAGCACAGTCCGCACTAATTTAGATAGTGAGAAGGGAAATCCTATGGAGAGACTTGATCCTGTCCAGCAGCGGGCTTTCTCTGGCAAGCAACCGAAGGATGTCAAACGGCATAGGCGATGGGATCTTTGTAAGGTAAAAGTGATAGAAATTGGATGCTAATACTTGCTTTTAGTTTAGGCTTTGCATCAGGGGAAATTTTAGGGGCTAATATTTACCATTTGGTTAAATTTTTCAAATTTTAGCCAAAGGATTTGCCAATTCAAAACATATATCACAAGTCAAATTATTTATGTGAGAAAAATGACGTTTTTATTTAAAATACATAAAATCCTTAGAAAGTATGAAGTTCAAAAAAAATTATATTTATAGTTGACATTTTAAGGATTACAAAGATTTGCCAAGGTTTGTGCACTTACAAGAAAATTATTCCTGCTTAAAACTTTCCCTGCTTTGCATCTAATCTTTCGTTGAAGTGATTGCAGGTCAAAGCTGTACATTGGACGCGATATTTACTGCAATATACAGCAATTGAAATCTTCTTCAGTAATTCAAGTTCTCCAGTTTTTATGAATTTTGGTTTGCATAAGCGTGCCAAAGAAGTTGGCAGACAGATAGTCTCTTTAAGGAATGAGGCACTTTTTCCAAAATCAAGTACAAAAAATAGGGATGAAATTATTCATTTTGTCGACAAGCGATTAGCTATTGAGATGGCTGAAAGTGCAAGAGATGTTTGGCGAAGACGAGAAATCAGTAATTTTGAATATCTGATGATTTTGAACACCCTTGCAGGAAGATCATACAATGATCTGACCCAGTATCCTGTGTTCCCATGGGTCTTGGCTGACTACACTTCTCAGAATCTTGACTTCAATAAATCAACAACCTTTCGTGACCTTTCTAAGCCCATTGGTGCTTTGGATTCGAAACGATTTGAGGTCAAATGGAATTTCAAAAATTCAAATTGTTTTATTTTTATACATGTTTTTATAAGTGAATAACAATACTCATCTGAATATTTACCTGAGAAATTTGAAATTTATACTTGTTCTCAATGAAGTGGCATTTTCCAGGTTTTTGAAGAACGTTACTGTAATTTTTGTGATCCAGATATTCCAAGGTAACATATTGGTCATGCTCTCCTTGATCTTTTAGACATCCCTTTTGGCTTCAGTGTTTTTTCCATATCTTTTTTGACATTTCGCCAATCATTGTGTTTAGCGGGCTCACCATTTCATGCATGCAGGTTTTACTATGGGTCTCATTACTCAAGTATGGGAAGTGTACTTTTTTATCTACTGAGACTGGAGCCCTTTACAACATTTCATCGTAATTTGCAGGTAGTTACTGCAATATTTTTTAAGTGAATCATAGCCATGAAGACTACAAATTGACTTTTAACATAAGTTTTCCATTTAACATAGAAATCCTAAATGAGGGATAACCAGAAACTTTTGTTGTTTCTCCTTTACTAGAGCTGTAAGGATCAGTTTAATTTGAGATAACAAATGATGTAAACATCCTTTTGTCAATTTTGTTTGGCAAACCGTTTGGATATATTATTAAAGGAAAAAAATACATAATAGGCATTTATTTATAATCTTTGGTTCTTGCCAGGGGGGTAGATTTGATCATGCAGATCGACTTTTTCATAGTATAGAAGGTACCTATGCAAACTGTTTGTCCAATACTAGTGATGTGAAGGAGTTGGTACCAGAGTTTTTCTACATGCCAGAGTTTCTGGTCAATTCTAATCAATATCACCTTGGCACAAAGCAAGATGGTGAACCTCTTGGTGATGTTGCACTGCCACGTTGGGCAAAGGTATGCAATGGATCTATATATTACTTCATTTTGCAGAAGTTTCCTTTATAAGTTTTGGACACCTGTTACTTAAGGATGATGCTTTGATCATAAGATTTAAGGGAGACGTGCTAATGGATGTATGCAGGGGAAACCTTCAATTTTTAATTCATAATCTTCCTGCTTGTACATCAATCTAAAGGAATGAGTAAAGCCAAGCATATGATATGTGTTTTTAAAGCGGAAAATGAGATTACTTTAGAGACCTAATTAATGCTCACCTCAGAATGTTATTCTTGTATAACAAAATCTTGGGCTGCCCTGAATCAATTAAGCTATTTTGATAACTAAAACATTTACACGAAGAACAAATTAGTTTTGACATGGGAAGAAATACTATGCCATTGCCAGGCCTTAATGATTTGAAAGGTGACTTTACTGAGTTTGTGCAGTGCAAATTATAAATGACCTTTCGCTTCTTATGACATCAACTTGACTATTTTCTTATCATAGAAGAAAGAAAGAAGAAAGATTGGTCTTGAAATGAAAGTGCCATGTGGACTTTGAAACACGTGTTGTATAGTACATCAAGAGAGTGCTTGTGGCATCTCTGAGCTAAATATGAAAATACAAAGGCTATAGATAAAGAAAAACAATGAAGAGCAATATGATTGCCAAATAAAAGATGCCAATAAATGGCATACAAGTCAAGGATAAGAATTTCATCTCCTCATAAATCGTTTTAAAGTCTCCTGGAATTTGATTGTGAATATTATGTCCAGGAGAACTGTGACTAAGGCGATATGTTTTATACTCTTGAGCCCCACCTCTCAATTAAGTCGCTCCTAGTAAGGAAGGTGTTTTTCTAACATCCAGGGTCCACATCCTTTTTAATAAGAGAAAAAATAATCTAGTGTTGTAGCCACATGTAGAATGTTTTGTGCATGTCGAAGTAGTTCCAGAAGTATGTGGAAAAGCTCTCTTATGCTTCGTCTATTGTCTTGTGTTAATACTCTGGCCTTTGATACTTGAAAGACAAGGACAAAATAGAAACCAACAATTATCACAATTATAGTATTAGCATGCAATGCATTTATACTTAATTCAACTAGAGTTATGTTTTTTTGGTTTCATTAAATACCTTTCAGGAAAGACCCTTGCAGACTGGAAACCTTTGCCTTAGGTGTCTCTAAGGGGTATCTATTCCACCAAAATCTCCCAAGAGTTGCACTTGATCTCATCCACATGCCTAGGGCAAACTGTGTAGGATCAGTTAACTATGAGATATCAAAAGATAGCATAACAATTGGCTGTATTAGCATGACAACATGTTCTTGAGGGATTAAACTTGGATCTCTGTGAAGAAAGTTGATCTGAGCTCAGTGGGACAACAATGCAAATACTCTCACACAAGAAAGAATGATGCGAAAGTACCAAAAGGAGATTGCTAAGCTGTCCATGTTGTACACTTTAAATTCCATTAGATATATATAGGAATACGAAATTGTGGTAGTTGGTGGTAGGTGAGGTTTACAAAATGTGAAGTACTAGAGGACAAACATTAGGTGGAAGTAGATGGAGTGTTAAGTAAGATCTACAAAGTCTAAAGTACACGATGATATAATACATTCATACAATTTTATGCTAAGTTCGCAAGACTAGGTCTCATCATTTCCTCCTTGCTTAGAGGAAATTGCACCCAATTTATTTTATGGATAGGGAAGCTCTTGTTCAAATGCTGATTGGGACTGTTGCCGTCCTTATACACACCTGGGGTAACGTGGAAGAAACCTTCAATCCACTTGGTGTGTCCTTAGGGGCAAGTTTCGAGTCAAGTTGCTGTCACCTAATCCTCAACTCCTCCGTCTGGGCCAACTCTTAGCGAAGCCAAAGGGGGTAGTCCCTATAAAAATAATCAAAGGCTCTTTAACTAAGAACACAAAAGAATTTTAATCTAGGAGTTTATTGCTTGAAATAAAACTTAACCAATCAACATTTAGCATTCATCATCATCATAATCATAAAGTACTTGCTCATAAACATATCAAAGGATACAAAATCTGCAAGAGTTAAGCATAAAAGTTAGACATATAGCATGAATGTAAAAGATTGCTCACATGACAAATAAATATACCAATTATACTAGTGCCTTAAATGGAGTCGTGGACAATGTAGATCGAAAGTTTTATTAAGGTAAATTGATGTTCAGTTAATGAGAAAATTTTAATTGCAAAGAAAGTAAATGTTTGTCTAAACTAGATTTGGTCCTTAGGAAGGGTCCCTAAAGTGGAGGTTGAGCAATGCCGCAGATCCAACAGGGTAAACCCTCTGATTTGACACACAAGCCCAAGAAAATGTGGGGGGATCCGACAGAGAGAACCTAGATCTCAAAGTTTCTGCCAGATAACCTCACAAATTCCCTTACGTTTCCACTAAAGCGAAGATTCCTTATAGGATTTCCCTAATTTAGAATAACAAGGTTCAATTACTTTGGAATACTTAAAAAAAAAGATAAACTAAGTACCCTGCTTTGTAGAGAAAACTTGCAAAAGTACTTGAAAAATGAAAGATCTTTGCAACACATAAGTTTAGTACCCTACTTTGTAGTTGAAAGATAAATTGCAAGATATTTTAGAAATTGAAAGAGTTGCAAGATTTATTGCTGAAAAGACTTGAAACAATATGAACTAAACATGCATAAGAGATTCAAGATTCATTAATTAGTCATGCATGTGAAATAATGAGTGTGTTTTCGATTTACTTGACTTGTGTGTTTGATTAAGAGATTTAAGCATGCATCAAGAAAGAAAACCACACAAAGATGCACAAATCCCCCTAATGGGGATGGAGAAATTGGGCACAAAAGGGCCCGCTTTTATTGCAACTATTACAACAGAGGAAAAAGGTTCTCTTTGAGCTTTTAGCCTTAAGAAAGAAGAAGGGATCCTTATAACTTTTGGATCTTAGAAGGAAAGTACAAGAAAGGAAGAATAAGAGAAACTTCGTTGATGAAGTTGAAACCCCCCAGGGTGCCTTGGAAGCCTTGATTTCGCCAAAATTTGGCAGAATGTCCCCTTGGACCTGTTATTGCTGCAAAAAAACAGCAAACAAAGATTGTTAAAAGATGATGAAAAAGACTTTAAAACTAAAAAAAAGTTGTCAAAATTTTTTTCGAAAAATTTTCTAAGGCAAAAATTGAAATTTTTTAGACTTTTTGACTCTTTGCATGAACTAAACTTAGGATCTTCTAATTGTTCTTGTTTTCTGTCATAAAACAGCAAGGATATGGAAGTTAGCTAGCTTGATCTTAAATGCTAAACAAGACACTTAACTAGCTTCAAATCTAGGAGAAAAAATGCTAGAAAATGCCCTAGATCTACTTCTTTAAATTGAAAGAATTCTAAACTAGATATAGAAACTTTGCATGCAATGGAAACTAATTTAAACTTTTGATTTAAAATTAACTTCTTAAGCATGCAATGAAAGAGTAACCAAGTAAATTTAAAGAGATATGAGAGGGAGAAGAAGAAACTCTTTTCTTTCAAAAATTGAAAGCTTATGGGCGATGGGGTCCTTTGATGAAGAGTAGAGGGAGCTCAATCTTTTGAAACTCTTGGACAATGACGGTTGAAGCAACAACCTATCAATCCTCCAAGCCTGAGGAACCTACAACAATGTACTCCAATCCTGCAAACACTTGTTAAAGGTCTTCCCTACACAATACAACGCTCAAGTATGCATGTTAGTTTAACCGAAAACGAAGCATGCAATACAAAAAATCTATGATTTATAAGAAAGAAATGAAATGAATCAAGCTAGATTTATTTCACCCTACTATATGATAGCATACCTTCAAAGCCTTGCAAATGATTCACAAAATTGAAATACAAGATACAAGTTGCCTCATAAATGTAGCACTAGATCCAAGCATCCACACATAGAATCCACAACTGTAGAACTCCAAAGTCTTCTTTATTCAATTTCAGAAAATGATACAATGATACAATAGTGGTCAATCTTCCCAAGCTCCAACTACCTCAAATGGAGAGAGTTATGCTTGCTTAAATAGCAAGAGAGATGACAATCCCAAGAGAGATGTGCATGAGCTAAGGAGGAGATGCACATGAGTTGAGGGTAGATGTGCACTTAGTAAAGGGGAGTGGTGGATAGGTTAAGTGTGGTGAGTGTGGAGTGGACTAGGGTGAAAGGGGAGTGATGGAGGTGGAAGTGGAGTGGTGAGGGAGTGAACTCGAGTGAGTGAGAGTGTGAGGGCGAGTTAGGGACATTGGGATGTGCACCCTCTTTCCAAATGTGCCACATGTGCTAAGTGGGGTTGAGTCCCTTCATTGGGATCTCCTCCACGCCATGTCACTTTAGTTAAGTTGCCTTCCTCATTACTTAACTCGCTTTAGGCTTCCAGTCATCTGGGAACATAAGAAAACATGTTTTTGACATGTTCCCCAGTTCTCCTAAAATTTAGGAAATGAATTTAAATGACCCCTTTTCCGTAATTTTCGAGTCAATTTAATTTTTTAGTGATAATAATCACTTTTTTGTCTCGAAAGAAGGGAAATAGGGGTTTACATGATACTCTGGACCGGAAAACGACCATAAATATGGCATCTAACAATGTTTGATGCCATAGTTTTACAATTTAGTGACTTAGAATTAAAAAATTCCATTTTTGTGGGAATTTAATTAATTCACTAAAACATTAAAAAAACCTATCAAACCTAGCCGCAATTTCTATATGACTCAATTAAGATGACCTAGTATGAGTTCATATACATTCAGACACTAGACATTGGTTTTCCATGCCAAGGCCTAACCACCAACACATACTCCAGCTCTGGAGTTAGTCTTCTGAGTGAAAAAACTTAGAAATTATTTAATCGCCCACAAAGGCAGGCAAAAAAAATAATTAACAAGTAAAAAAAACACTCTAGAGTACATGTTCGTACCTAGGTCTTAGGTGGCCAATAGCCTTTTACAATATCTCATACTCAGGTCATTTATTACAATGGTGGAAATGCAGAAAAATGTGGTCTTTTGAAGGACCGATTGAACTCTGAACTCTATCATACGAGCAATGACTGCTCAATCTTTGGCAACTCTTCAGGAAATCCATCTTGTGCAAACCGGTGGATAACAGGGACAACCACTTGACTTGGGTGGGTAAAGTGCCTTTTCATCCAACCAATTAAGTGGCGATTTAAAGTTGTTTAATAGATCAAGTTTGGACATCAAAATGTGTATCTTCAGGCAAAGGAGGTTGAAAACCAGGGATTGTTGCTTTGGGTGTGATTGAAATTGCTTCCTCCAAGTGGGCCGGTTTGTACAACTTGAGCGGATTAACATTAACCACATCACGGATACCTAGTTGAGGTGGAAGAACAAATTTGTAGGAATTGGAACCTACCCACATTGTGATGGTATATGGCCCATCTCAAATTTGTTTGAGCTTGTAACGCTGCTGATTTTTTAACTTGTGTTTGTCCAAATGAAGTGAAACTTTGTCACCAACTTGAAAATGAGGATGTACTCAATGTTACCCACCAAGTTGCACTAGGATGGACTTGTAGTTGAGCCGCCAAAGGTTGAACAAAGACTTGTTCAAATTTCAAAATTCAGAGCTCACAAGTCCAGCCAGCCATTATGGCCCCCTTTTCTTTTTCTTCTTCTTTACCGCATTTCCATACCCCCCTTGGAGAATTGTAATGAGATGAGTTAGCATGATGAACTTTGTAAATGGCTTAGCCCCCTAAGACTTAATCATGAGTACATTACTCCAGAGTGTTTTTTTAACTTATTAATTATATCTTGCTTGAATTACTTTTTAAGCGAGTTATAATTTTTGAGTTTTTTCACTCATCACCTCCAAAGCTGGAGTGTGTACTGATGGTTAGGCCTTAGTGTGTGTCGTCTAAGTCAAGAGTCTAATGTATATTACCATGCTAATCATCCTCTGAGAGTCTCATGGAAATGCGCTAAGTCCCCCTAGGTTTTTTAATGGTTTCTGCAAAAATAAAATTTAGCACAAAATCAGGATATTTTAATTGTAATTGATGAATAAGTTAAAAAGAATAGTACTAGGAGGAATTATATGCCTTGGGGGTATTCGTTTTCACACTCAAAATACCCACTTTACCTAAGTATTACCTTTTTGAGGAAAAATAGTGATTATTTAATCACTTAAAGTCATTTTCTCTCAAAAATGTCAAATAAAAGACATAAAAAAAGGAAAAAATCAGCATCCCTATTATCAAGGAAACATGTCAGAAACATGTTTTTTCTTGTCTCTAGTCAATTGAACTTGATTGGGAGTATGTGGCACTCAAGGGCGACATAAGTGAGCTCAAACTTGGGTTGTGTGGCAGCCTACATGTGTTTGAGATATTTTCCAAAGAAGAGGTGCGCCTCCCTCTCAAGAGGTGCCACACTCTTGGAGAGAGGCACCTACCTCTTGAGAGGTGGCAACCTCTCTCACCTTCCTCTGCTATTGTGGTGAATTCTTGGAGTGTGTGGAGAGTTGACACCCTTTTCATCTCACACTTGTCATCCCATCTCTCCAAGTGGTGCGCCCCCCTCTCTTGGGATCTTCACCTTTTTGCTATTTAATCAAGCACTCTCTTCCATTGTAAGCTAGTTGGAGCTTGGGAGAAAGGCTTGTGGTTGTAACACTATTGTACTATCATTTCATTTGGAATAAAAGGCTTTGGAGGCGTAATGATCTCAATGTGTGGATGCTAATTGTCAATGTGCCCAATTTGTGAGGTGTTGTTGTTTTGATTACTTGTTTTCAATTCTAAATGTGGAAAGGATATAGTAAACTAGTTTGTCTTTCTAGATCGTTTTGTGTTTCTTTGAATAAAAAGATTTATTAAGCTTGTTTGCATTCTTAAATCTTGCCATTTATTCACATGTGCGGTTAAAGATTTGCATGTTAATTTAGTTTAATTGCATGCTATCTAGATTTCATATGTAGGAAGCACCACTATTTAACAATTTGTTGCAAGTGTTTGAAGCTTATAGCTTCTCATACTTGAAGAGGAGGTTGAGCTAGGTTGCATCTTCCTCATACTTCAAGATTCATAAAAGATATAGTCCCTCTGTGTTCCATCGAGAAGACTCCATTGCCCAAGGATTCCAAGGCTCATACTCTCTTCTTTCCCTCTTTCTGAAAGAAAATCTACATTCGCTTTTTTGGTTACTTCATTGCATGCAAGTGTTTAGATTTGAAACTTCAATTTAAATCTTTGATATCTTACTTTGCATGCATAGATTAAACTAGATCTACTTTTGTACTTTCAAGTTACATCTAAGGATTAGATCTAGCATAGGAAAAGTTTACTTTTAGCAAGCTATTTATTCAAATTTTAAAAGGCTAAAGGTAGTTCTTTTTGTATGTACTTTAAATATATATTTGGCAACTTTAGTGCCACTTTGTTTGTTGTTCCGAACATCAAACAAAACCACTAAAGAAGCTTTTCATTGGGCTTCCCCTTTTGGTTGTAATATGCTAGATTAGTGTACTTTTTACTTAGGAATTTTTCCCATAGTTTTGACCTTTTTCCACAAGTTGTCCAAAGTGATTTTGGGCATCTTCGTGGGTTGTTTGCTTGCTCTTAGTGGATAACCAAGGGGAGACTCTGCTGAATTTGGGTAGATTTGGACCATCCGGGACCTCGGAAACACCTATCTTCCTTCCTAAACATTCTTAAAACTTGTAAAACTTGTTGATCTCCCTTAATGAAGGATCGCAAGTCTTCCTAAAAAAAAGATTGTAACCAAGATTAATAAAATCAGAGGGCTATGTTATCGCACAATCTGTACTTGCCCAAAGCCCAAGGCAATGAGACAAGATTGGCGTAACAAGGGGGTGACCTATCACTGTCACCTTAATAGGAAACCCCTTTCTGTTTAGGAGTAGGATAAGACTACCCAAAGGGAGATGTCCCTAGTGACCTAAAGGGCTGGTGAAATGAAGCAAAGATATAATTTACCCTTCTCACTGGTCACTCAAGTTAAATATGTCACAAGGTTTATTTCTTTAAGAGATGAAGCAAATGTAGAAATAAGGTGTACCTACCCTTAACAAGACAACACTTGAATAAATTTGCAGTTACAAGCAAGAATGATATTGGCGCTTCAATGAGACATTAAACTTGTGAAATATAATTACTAATCAATAAGTATATGCAACAATGAGCAGATTTACAACAACAATGCTAAATATGACACCCACTTCGCCCTAGCTCCCATACAATCTTGTTGTGACAAAACATCTTTTACCGCTGGGTATGGGACATAGGCCTTGATTTTGTTATATCCAACGTAGCTTCTAAAGTGTTTAAGGGATTTAACCAAGGTGTAAACTTGTTTTTCAGTAATTGAGTAGTTCACCTTTGAATCTGTTGTCGTCTTAATACACACTTGCAAATGTGAGCTAAGTCTATCTCACTTAGTGTGTCCTTGGAGGCACAATGCCTAGGTTCAAAGCCCACGTTGTCACTTTGACTTGAACCTCTTCCATCTAGGCTTTCTCCTAGGGAAGTCAAGGGAGGTAGACCATAGTTTCTAGATGAAATTAATGTTATGTTCTAGGAGTTGATTTTAATGGTTAAATGTTTGGGGGGAATGACTAACCTATGATGCAAAGGCAGCAATGCAAGATGCAACTATCTACTTATGTCAAGCAAACCCTTTCCTAAGACAACTAAGACTAGTGCCTAAGATTGGGCAAGGGGTCAACTAAAGCTTAAGGGTGTTTGATTACACAGGATTTACAATTAGATTACAAAGATTACAATCACTTCACAACAATATTAGATACAAGTATTTACAACAATAAATGAAAGAATAGTACAACAATTATGAACAAGATATACAAGGTACAAAGGAGGCAAGATAACCTAGTGGTTAAATGTGTAGATACTTAAAGAGATTCAAAACATAAAGATCATCCACATTAAGCCAAGCATGCCCCAATAGCACTTACTCTATTGGACTGCTTTTCAATGGCAACCACAACACTCAAGATCCAACAAGATGATGCCTCCAAATGGGATGCGCTATCTCTTGAGGGATCACACCATAAAGAGCATTTACTAAATGAAAAGAAATATTTGAAAGAACAAATGCTCAACAATACTTAAGATGACACTTAGTTAATTAATCCACAAAGAAGTGTACTTGCATGTAAGATTTAAAATGAGTTATATGCTTGCAAGTGATGTTTTAGACAACCATAAGATGTACCCCAAAAAGTAAAGCCTAAAACACTAAGTGGATTAAGAGTTGTTTAAAGATTTTAAAATATTTTAATTACCCACCCTTAACTAAGTGTTGAACCAAAATCCTCCTCCCCCAATTACCAAATGGCTGTTGGATGCTCAAGAAGTGAGGCAACGAGGCCTACCCTAGCTTCACAGGTCAACCCTAAAGACCCAAGTACTCCCGGAAGGGACGCCGCGCACCGTGAGACCTTCCCCGGCCTAGCACCTTCCGTTGCCTTCCTCAAGCCCCGTTTTAGATGGCGAAGATGGTTGATTTAGGTGTCCTATTAAATCTAATATATTATTATGCCTTAGGACTAAGTTTTTAGGTGTGTTTAAGAGTGTTTTAGTGACTTTTACTTGTCCAAAATTAGTGAAAAAGTGCCAAAACCGAAACTTTAATCAGCCCAAAAGATGTGTTGTAGATTGTGAAAATTAAGCATGTAAACACATATGAACCATATGAATGAAAGCTGAAATAGAAGAGTTACTCAATCATCATTTACTTAATCATAAACATGTGAAAGCTTGTATGAAAGAGTGCTATGAAAGGGACAAGAACAACTTGCCAAAGAAAAGATCTAAACTTTTATCATTTACCCAAGTATGACTTGCATTAAGATAGATGTTATGAGAATGAAACTTGCAAGATTTAAAGCATGTAAGTGAAATTATGCCTCCATGGGCTTAAGCTAAGACTAGTATGTGTATGATACCTACCTCTAGAAGATTTTAACCATTAAGCATAAGCACATTATCAACACATTACTAGCCTTACGATTTTGGGGATGTCTCACCCAAGGTGTAGGCAATTACTAGATAGAACTTGAAATGGAAGAGCAAAGAGAGAAACCTCTCACAATGGCACAAGGTGGAGGTAAACCTACCTTTGTTGTGCCAAAGAGGGTTTGGAAGCAAGAATAAGACTTTAGAAATGCTAGAAAAATGAAGGAAAAGGGTGAGATTTTTTACCAACTCAAAGGAGAGACCTTTGGGAGTGTTGTGTGACCAAAAGTGGGCTGCAAAACCCCTTGACCTGATGAGAACTTGCAAAAATCAGCAAGCTATTGCTTGCTGGAAATGCTGCACACAACAAGAAAAGTAAGGAAAAATTTCTGTTTTTAGGGCAGAAATTTTTTACATAAAAAGTCCAAGTAAAAATGTGTTTTTGTGACCTATCTATGATTGTTAGCAAGCTGAAATATAGAAGGAATGAGCAAAGAAACCAGATCTGAAAAGCAATGGAGTTTAAGGGGGTTTTAAGAGTAGACTCTTCTTTGAGGCTAGCCCAATAAAACCCTAGAGGTAAACCTGCAAAATGTGAGACAGAAGCTACAAAAGTAGATAGAATGTGAGTAGATCTAAACTAGTTTGAAATACCCAACTAAACATTTCACTAGATCTATGATAATACTACCACAAGATCTATCCAAACAAAATACTTTGCTTGAAACTTCTACTCTAGATCCATAAAACTTGAAGCAAGAATGGGAGAGAAATAGAACAAGATCATCTCAATAGTAGCAAGAAGCAACATGAATACTCTTTGTTTTTTCAAAATCCTCCAAAGGCTTTCTATTACTCAAGAGGAGAGTGTTGTAGCAACAAGTTGCTCCAACACTCTCAAGAGCAAAATGGAAAGGAAACACAATGAACCAAGAGAGAGAGAGATGAGGGGAAAATCAAGTAGCATAACAATAGCTCAAGATATGGTGAGAAATGAGTGAGGGAGGGGTTCTATTTATACTTGGGAAGACAAAGCTACCCCTCTTGGATGAGTTACAAGTGTTACACATAAAAGAAAAGTCACTTTTAGGGTTTTGGTAAGTTAGGGTTTTGGCATGGATGGATGAAGTGGAAATGAGTTAGAGTGAGTTGACAAGACTTTGATAAGTGAAATGATGAGTTGTAGGGTCTAGGGAGGCACACCAATGGATATAATAAGTCTCCCATTAATTTTTTTATTATTTTTTCACCTTTTGGAGACTTTCTAGAAGGGAGGCACACAACTCTAGGGAAAGTGACGTTTTTGCTTACTGGCTAGGTGAGGGGGTGATGTGAGGGTTGGAAAAGGTTAGGAAAAATCTCTCACACACTTTTCCATCATTACTTTACCCCATTTGCTCAAAATTACAGAAATGACATTTTTCCTATGTCTTGATTTAGCAATTAAAATTGTTGTTTTGACTGACTGAGACTCCTGGTGGACAAACACCTAGAAAAATTTGTCCGACTGAGCTGAAACTTGGTCCAAGGGTGTAGGGGGTGTCTTTCCATTTCTTTTGAGCACAAATACCCCTATCAAAAGCCCAAAGACCCAATTTTTACAATATTTGCTCAAAAATAATTAATTAATTAAATAATTAAACTCTCAAACTTAGGAAAGTTTAATTAAAAATTAATTAACTCCATTAGAATGCCTTTCACCACTTTGGAGGAATTATTGCTGGTGGGAGGGAAAAATTCAAGGGAGATTAATAAGGCTGAAAAGTCCAATTAATAACCTGAGGATAAAAAACCCTTGATGAAAGGAACTCTCCTAATGAAGAAATCCCAAGGTAACTGACCTAACTATGACCCATGCAGACCTATTACATTATTAACCCACGCAGGGGTGCGGAAATTTCGTTTACAAAAAGAAGTGTTGGAGGCATAAATTGCCCAGTAGAACCAAACTGTCTTTGACATATTAGCATCTGCTGATGCATCTCTTCATGGCACATGGAGTTGATCCCCTAGTTGAATAGGTGGTCAACGGAATCCTTGAGGACTTTGCTCATGAATGCAACGGTGTGCTATAATGTCCCCACTTTGGGACATCATTACTTTTCAGGGTGTTATGATGACCAGAGTAGCTAGATGGAGGTTATAGCGAGCACAATGACTATTGAGGGATATTTTGGGGTCTGGCTTGCATCGCTCATCCTATTTCATCATTTTGATCCATTCCGCACATATTGGCTTTGGTTCCATTGCATTCCGACGATTTCCATGATTTTGAGTATTTTGAGCTATAGGTTAATTAAATTCACTGAAGAGCTCATTTTGGGCATAATACTTGGAGGAACCTCTCAGTGTAATAGCTCATTGGAATTGGGAGGAACAACACTACGGGATAAGATGTTGAAAAGTGACTTTCAGTGGCTAGGGAAGCCACAAGGAGAGATAAGGTGTTTTTCAGAGGTAAAAAGGTTAATTAATTAATTAAAGTGATTTAATTAATTAAT